>JAOTRJ010000043.1:17917787-17929172 GCA_028564905.1 Leptodoras praelongus | reverse complement strand
ACATATTCAGTGATCTAATGTCTTCTTAAAAAAAACCCCAAACAAATCGTAGACTGCACACCAGAGTCGCTTCCCCCGTTTTTAAACAGATGCTTAAGTAACAAACACATCAGTCATTCACCAGTTTATTCGCGCTGCACGGTGTTGGCGATCAGTAGTAAAAATATTTTTCGAAATCATTCAAAAAAACGCATACAGATCCTGACCTGGAGCCTTTTTTTCCCCAGGCTTTAAAAGGGTGGCAAATTAATAGCACTTAAAGCTAAATTGCGTAACCCTCTTCTGCGATTTCTGACAATTATAATCCATATCCGGTGCACACTCCGGCCAGTTGAATCGTTTTTAAACGGCTCTTAAAGTCATTCCCATGTGTTGAGGGTCTTTTAGTTTCTTCACTCACTGCTCCGTCTTTATTATATATAGAAAAGCAGATCATTTTAGGTGGTGAATACAGGACAGCTTAATAATGAAGAAGGGAGTGAAGGCAGCCTATTTATTTTTCATTTCGAGTTATTGAACAATAACCTATTAAAGCATGATGATCTGGATGTGCAGTTAACCTACAGGCCTACAGCCTAGTCTGTATTTTGCACTAAGTGTATTGATAGATTAATGTATAGCTTCAGAGTGAACGGTACAATAGCTAGTTTCAGGGGAAAAAAAAGTAAAAGTCATTTTTTTTAACTAAACTCCTTGATGTCGATTTGTTGTGGAATTTGTACAGAATAAGAGCTCCTATGTTTCTGTTAATTAACCCAAGAACTCTAAGAGCTCAGGGTTTTGCTGAATAACTTCAAATCTAAAGCAGCAGTCAGTCCCTGCATCGCCTTTATTCCGTGCTTTATGTTCCGCAGCTTGTGGTGAAGGTTGCGCTCACTGCACATTGTACCCTTCTGTGTGAACGTAAAGGTGAAGGTTAAATTATTTCACGAGATCCGTATACTTGAAAATCATTTCAAACATCTGACCTTATCTGTATTTCCTAAACAAATAATAATAATAAAAAATATGTCTTAGTTTGAAGTTTAATTAAACTGTGATTCTGGCAGCTCAGTAAGAGGTCAAGGTGCCTCCTGTAACCTCCATAAAACATTCTGGGTGAGAAATACACTTTTCTGTCCAAGATATTGCATTAGCCCAGCCATGCTTGCTTTTTTAGCTCCTTGGTAAAAAAAAAAATCTCTCCACTTTAAGGTTTCCAAATTGTGGAACAGCAAATACAATATAATATGCTTAATATAACTGATTATTATTACACTGTGAATAGCAATAATTATAATAATTATTATAATAATAATTAACCTGGTCTCATTGCAGAGGGCTGGTTGTGCCAAATATTCTAGAAAAATTTGCAATATCTTTGTTATGAATTTGCAATGAATAGTCAGTTATATTGGATCCATCAGAACAGCACTAATCACTGATTTCCTGTCTGCCCCTCTGTCTGTCTGTCTTATTTGTTGTGTCTTGAACGCCGCTGTCTCCCATGAGCAGCCGAGCCCCTGTCGTCCGTGGTCTCGCAGGAAAGGCAGGAACAGCACGGGCTGGTACAGGTCTCTCCGGAAGGGGACCAGGACCTGCTTACCTGCGGCCAGTGTCAGATGAACTTCCCTTTGGGGGATATCCTCATTTTTATTGAGCACAAAAGGAAGCAATGCAATGGCACCATGTGCATGGACAAGACAGTGGATAAGCCCCCTTCTCCCTCGCATGGCGAGCTGAGGAGAGCGTCCAATCCTGTGGAGGTGGGCGTCCAGGTCACGCCGGAGGACGACGATTGCTTGTCGACGTCTTCTCGAGGAATCTGTCCCAAACAGGAAAACATAACAGGTAAATATAATCCCAAAAGACTGTGATGGGGACAGGAATGCTATGTGCTTTGGGTTGCATGCTGTAAGTATGCGTGTTTGTTCGTAGATCTGTGTTAAGGATGTCTGCAATGCACTTGTGGATGTGTATTCCACATATCGCAAACACATGTTCTCTCTGTGGAGTCCTCGTCCACAACTCTGGAGACACTTTTCAGTGTTGGGAGGGAGGGGACCGAGAGATGAGGGCTTACAGGGTGTGTTATAATATTGCATGGCTCTGCTATAGCGTGAAGAGGAAGAAAAAAATTCTTTGTGATTTATCTTCAAGAGATCTACGCAGTTTAGAGTCAGCATAGCGCTCACTCTGAATTTTGACTGGGTGGGATTTTTTTAAATTAAACTCAGGCTTACAGCATACATCACCTGTCTAAACCGTTGACTGTATGCTTGTTTTGGCGAATGAGTGTGTCTAGTTTTACCTCCTGTCTTCTCAGTTGTCTGTCTTTCTGAGCAGTAAAGCAGTTAAACCTGCTCAGGTATTACCCCATGATGCATTATGGTTTCACAGTGGTGTTTTTTTCATAGCAATTAAATCCAGCCCTTACTTTAAGTTGCGATTTTATGACCGGCAAGTGGAGCACTAAGGGTGTGTCAGGAGGAGGGTACATACCCAAGAAGAGAATGAGGAAATGAGAGAGTGCAAGACAAAAAGGGTGCTTGGCACATTTGAGGCCTGGTCGGTGAAGACATTGGAGTTTCAGCAGAGCCCGTCCCCTCAGTGTACATCCACAGGCCTGTGGGAAATCCCGCTCTTTGTAGCTCATACCCTCTCATGTGGTTTACGCAGATGCGTCTTGAGTTCATTGTATTTTTTTTAAAGATATAGCCAGATCATATCCATAAGTGTAACCGTGTGCATTTCAGACTGAGAATCAAAGACCATAGGATGGGCATGTTTTATTGAATATCACTGACACCTTGCACTAAATAAGGCACAGCAAAACTTCTGCTACAGAAATAAATTACAAGGCAGTTTATCACTTGGATAGTAAATAGGCTTATAAAAGAAATGTTTGGAAGCCAGGGTTTTAAAACGTGACCCAAGGTAATCCCATATCTTGAGTAAATAACTTTAGTGAATATGTCATTCTTGTGATCTGTGTAGCATTAAAGATGACTGCACAAGCGTTTGTGTGTATGTGTGTGTGTTTGTGTGTGTATTTGCTTGAGCTGATTTAGACGAAGCATTTGCAGAGAGCAGGAAAAAAGTGTGAGTGAGTCTCTCCAGCCTGTTTTTCTGCCCTGGCCTTACATCGGGCAATTCTCTGGTTTGCTTCGAGGATCAGGTTCTAGGAAATGCCTGGGCCGCTCAGTCCCATCTCCAGTGATTTGGGCCTGTCACTACAGGCTTTTTATCAGCCCCATAATTCAGCCTTACAGCTGTTTTTGTTTCCACTTCTCACTTACATTTTAGAGTCGGTGAATCTCATCGAACACTGTGGTTAGCTGTGGTTCTCCAAGCCTACAAGCCTCTCACATACATTAGATTGATGTAGGTTTTAATGTATAATTGTGGTAAGCAGGGTCAGCTATGCGTAGTTAACCCCTTTGTTTTAAAAAATGTTGATGCCATTTCTGTTCAAATGATACAACCTCTTTATATTCACTGGCTCTCACACACACGTCTCATGTTTCTGTCAGACCCTAAGCGGGTTATTAAACTCATTTACATCATAATGTAGCCGGGTTCAGCTGATATCACTGGGTCACCGGTATTATGTGTGCTCGTGATGTTTTAGAGCACTTTTGTGGGAAGGACCTTACCATCTTCTCCCTGTGTTACTGTTATGGCAGGTCAACAGAAATATTAATTAGCCATATTACTAAACAGGAGCAAAGTGTGTGTATGTGTGTGTGTTTGTGAGGAGGTGAGCTGGAGAAATTCACTATTATTATTGTTATTATTATTATTATTATTATTATTATATTATTATTTTGCTATTGTTGCTGTGTTTTGTTGCTGTAATCAGTATAATCTGTATTATTTTAAAAATAGTCTTGGCAGGAATTTAACTAATTATGTTTAGAGTCTTGTCCAAACCACCAAATATGGAGGCTACATGTGTGATGTAACATTGCAATTCCCATATAGAGTAACTCAGAGAGACGAAAGGCAGTCGCTGTCATAGTGGAATGGTGTGTGTGTGTGTGTACATAAAAAAGAGCAGTGAGCAGAGGTAGGTGTGTATGTGTGTGTGTGTGTACATAAAAAAGAACAGTGAGCAGAGGTAGGTGTGTGTGTGTCCCAAATAGGCCATGTATCCTGGTTAAGGGGCCCAGCTAAAAAGTATAGAGCTAATCGACTCTGCAGCTTTCTCCTCATGTCTCCTCTTGTCCCATACCATCGCATGTCTTCTCTTTTACTCGGCATGTCTCTCTCTCTCTTCTCTTTAATCCTCTTCTCTTACTCATACCCCTGGGCCATTTAGATGTAGGCCATACAGTTTATTTTGTTTATTGTTAAATGAGATTAATATATCCTGGACAATCCTGGACAAGGGCACTAACAATTAGATGTACTTTGTTAAAGAATAAGAATGGCTTCTTTTTGTTATTTGATGCACAATATTTGATTACAAAAAAATGGATTATCTCCTGTTTGGAGATTCAGCCTGGAAATTTTGTCCACATTACAAATTATATTTGCTTTGGTTCCAAATCAGGAATCGTGAATGTTTATATTAGGCAGTCGAGACTCTTGCCATGGTGTCATTTTAAAAAATGATGACTCCGCTGCAATGGATACACTTATTGATTCAGAGGAATATCGAAGCCATGCAGATTAGACCTCATTGCAGATCATTTTAGCTGGGCTGTGTTCAGTGACTTCTGTTCTCTCTGTTTTACACTGTCTGCCCATTAGTTTGCATAGGATTGAAATTTCTGGTATAAAAATAGCCCCTGCCTGGTGGGCATTTTTTTTTCTTAGTTAGTTTATTTTCTGAAACCATCTCTCATGATCATAATTATCATCAGCATTCGGATGTAGTAAAGGAAGCTGGCCAAGGCCGCGAGTGCCTGTGTGCATTTGAACATGGCACTTCTCACGGTGTGATATGCAGCACTCACTTCAACCTCTTTGCTTCTGCACCTAACTGTGCACGCGCATGTGTGCAAGTCATCATGCTGATGACAGAAATGATAAATGGATAGTAATATACTGTAGTTACTGTAGAAACAGTTGAAAATTCTGAATATATATATCTGCATGCATGTCTACACCAGACTTGTGTAAGCATTACAAGAGCGACAATAAATACTTTTATTTAGGTTGAGACTGGGGCTCAGACCGACACTTCTTTTTTTGTGCATGCTGCAATGCTTTCACCTCTGAATATGCACAGCCTCCCATACTCTGCATTCTTCTCCACGTCTTTTCTTCTGCTATTAAACGAGTTACCAGGAAGTGGCTTGCCGCATGAGCTGCGACAGTGTACGGCACCTGCAAAGGTGCTCGTTATGAATATGCATCGAAATGGAGGCTTAATTTTATGAAGAATGCGCGTTTATTTCTTTTCGCTGCTGAAATTGCTCCACAGAGTCTTCTGCGTGGATGTCTTTACAACTGCTTCTGTTTGAGCTTTAAAAATATATTAAGCTGGATATGTGTGTGTGTGCGAGTGAGAGAGAGAGAGAGAGAGAGAGAGAGAGAGAGAGAATGGAAGTGAGAGAGAGAGAGAAAGAGAATCACAGAAAGAGATGCATAATGCTGTCCTTAGGGATGGGGTTTAATTAATGGTGGATGATAATGTTTAATTCTCTTCTCCTGGAGCAGTTGTGTGTTTGGGTGGATCTTACTCTGAGCATAGTTCACAGATGTATTGTGATATCCAGCATCCTCAGCACTGATTTGCATGATCCAGTCGGCTACGTACTGTGGGGGTGGGTGGGCTTTGCTCGTTTGCTTTTTTTTCCCCATTTAATGGACCATAGCAGACACATTTGTTGACCTGCACATTTTGGTGCTGCCTATAAAGAAGAAAAGTAATAATAATAATAATATTAATAATAATAATCATAATAATTATAATAATAATAATAAAAGGGGAAAATGTTTTTGGGGGAGAAAAAAAACCCCATAGCCATATAAATGTTCTTTTCACCTGGTTGTGCAATGAAAGCCAGCTTATTGGGAACAAAGGTATTTAGCAGGCAGACGGGCACAGCCTGGCACAGTGCCACCCTCTCTGTCTCACCACCCTGTGACGCTTCTTCCCTGCGACCCTCCCACAACGGGACAATGGCGGCTCCTCCATCACAACAGGAGAAAAGCTCAGCTCTCTTGAATCTGCTCCTTTCTTTCCCCTCTCTTATTGTTCAAAGCATGGTGTTGTTCCGCCTCGGAGCAGACGCCGTCCAGAATTACAGTTTAAAGCAATTCAAAGAAATAAGAGACCCCTATTTTCTAATGTTGGCAGAGAGATGTGTAGAGTTGAGGAACAGAGAATAGGGAATAGTCGGTACCTCTGTACAGGTAACCACTGCCGTCAAGGACTATTTTTCTATCATTTTTTTATTTTAAAGTTGTGCTTTGGGATATCATTGCCGGGCTGGAGTGTGTGATCGGTTATATACATGCAGACCCACTGGATTTTGTTCTGCTGTACTGTATCTCTGTCAGATTTTTTTTAAGAGTGTGTGGCCGTAAAAAGGTTTATGTACGACACAGTGTATTTATAAGCTGCCGTGGATTACAGAGTGGGCTTTCGGAAACACATGATGAAGGACATAAAAATTACTGTGCTGCATGGTAGAGAGTGCACTTATATGTGCTTGTGTGCAGCTCTACATTTGTTTGTGGTTATTGAGGGCCATGTGTGCGTGTGTGTATGTGCGCAAGTCTGTGTTTGGGGGGGTGGAGGGTTGCGGAAGAACATGAAAGGGTATGTGAGTTGGCAATGTTGCAACAGGACATCCCTCAGTGGACGCTGCCAGAGGAGAGTTGGCACAGTGTAGCACTGGCAGCCAGTGGTGGGCTAGGCTTTTACTACTCTGTTTACCTTTACTGTTCTACACACACACACACACACACACACACACACATACAAACATACACAAATTATGACACGTTGGTCTCATTTTATTGGAGCAGCCAATTGGAAATTGGAAATTTCCAAAACCTTTCCGAACTTATCGATACTTCTGTTCTTCGTCTTCCTCGCTCCGTCTCTCCGGTTTCAAAGGGCAGAGTGTGTGAGGTCACCTTGACCGGCAGTGCCACTCATGTCATCCAAGACACTCGATGTGATCAATTCATCTGGGCTCTAATGGTTACAAATGGTAGAAGTCGACTCTCTCTAGACACTCTCAGGGCTCTGCTTTTTTGTTTTTCCTTTCTTCTCTCCTTACGGCTCTGTTTCTTTCCAGCGCGCAGCTACTCTGCAGAGATCAAGGCAGGAGGCTGACTACCTGCTTAAGGTTATATCTGAGAAGAAAGTCAATGTGAGTGATAGTGTAGAATATGCTACAAGTCACTCAAATCTATGACACACTTCTCAGACATGTGCCCATTTAATACGGTGCGTGCCAAGACCTGACCTAGTGTGTGTATGTGTTTCTGCTTGTGTGTGAACTGGCTGATTGCTTGCTGCGCTCATGTTAGTATTGGAGGCTTGCCTAGTTTTAGTGGCTCCTGGTGTGTGTGTGTCTGTGTGTGTCTGTGTGTGTTCTCCGCTGTGCTGTTCACAGTAGTAGAGGCAAATGCTAGAGGGGGAAACCTGATATTTTTACTTTTTAGACCGACATAAAGATTTTTTTTCATCGTTTTGAACATTCGTGCTTCGTCAAGACACTCTACATCAGCACCGAACGCATGATTATACATTTATTTAAGCACATTAGGACGCTTGTTTGTTCAGTAATGGTTATTGGCGATAGCATTATTATACAAATTGAATGTTGCTTTTGCATATAGGACATGCAAATGTATATTCTAGAAAGCAAATATGTAAATGGAACATTCCGCTTATTATCATAACACAGCAAACTGTTCTTAACTGTGAGTCAAAATCATGACTCAGGTCTTCTTAACTCCAGAACGGATACACACATTCGTGTACACGTGTATCAGGGGTGTGTGTGTGAGGGCTGAGTGGTGTGTGTCCATGCTAAAGTTAGCACATCTTGCTGAGCGTGTTGTTTAGAGCATAACCCAGAAGCTCACGGGGCCGTGTCTGCAGGGGGTCATCACCCTTCACACAGCACAGGAAAGTGTCACATCTCCTGCCTGCCTGCAACTACATTAACGGCTTTGTTTTTAGACTGTACTCTGTTGAAACTCTGCTGCATTCATGTTTAATGAATGTTACTAACATGATTATAGAGACTTTTTCACATCTATGTTTTGATCTTTTTTTTTCTGTGGCTGTGTATCTTGCACCCGAGTGATACGAAACCCCAGCCTGGGATTCCCTCTTGCTGTATATACTCTATAGCATGTCATGACATGCACAATTCATCTTTTTCATACTTCTGTTTCCACATACTGCATATTTTAATTCTAAACTATTCTTTAATTCTAATACTAATTCAGATGCTGTTGTCCTTTCTCTGTCGCTGCCACAGCAATAGTCGCTGTCATCATATCTATATCTGTCATCATGTCATCACCTCAGTATTGTAGATCAGAATCTCAAACTACTTACAGGCAGGAATTTGTGTGAGGGGAAAAAAGAATAATGAAATAATTAAAAAGAGACTCCTTATGATGGCAACACAGATAAGTTGAATGAGTATAATTCAATTATTAAATATTAAACATATTCAGATGCACTATATATATTAATGTAGTAAATGATGCTTTATTTAACAGACCAAAGAACAACGAAAATATTTTAGGTGTTTTCAATGATGAACTTAATTCTGTTTGTTAAATATAAACAAATTTAGAAATTGATGGCTACAACACACTCAACAAAAGTTAGGACAGAGGCAAAGTAAGACTGACACGGTTATACGAGTAACCCGTAACACTGTTCTGGAAGGTTCCACAATTAGAAGTCTAACTGCTAACCAGTGAGGTCAGTGAAGAATGAGTATAAAAGGAGCATCCACCAATGGTTTAGTCTTTGCAAGCAAGGATGGGTCATGGTTCCCCACTTTGTGCCAAACTTTATAAGAGAATTGTCAGTCAGTTCAAATATAATGTTTCTCAATGCAGGATTGCAAAGCATTTAGATCTTTTACCATCTATAGTTCATAATATCATGAAAAGATTCAAGGAGTCAAGGGAAATCTTGGTACGTAAAGGCCAAGGGCAGAAACCGCTACTGAATGTGCATCAATATTGAGCCTCAAGTGGTATATACAGCCACATGGGTACTTTGGAAAATCACTGTTACTTAACACTGTCCACTGCTGTATCATGAAGTGCAACCTGAAACTGTATTATGCAAAGAGGAAGCCATAAATTAATTTTGTGCAGAAACACCAGCAAGTTCTCTGGGTCATAAGACAGTCATAAGAGTCATAACTCATAAGAGATGGACCAAAAGACAGTGGAAAGGTGTTCTGTGGAAAAAAAAACAACAGATGTTGAATTTTATGTGCCAAAGATGAAAAAGACCATCCAGACGTTTACCAACAAAAAGTGCAAAAACCAGCGTCTGTGGTGGCATGGTGGTGCATCAGTGCCCACAGCATGTGTGATCTGCATATATATGTGAAGGTACCATTGATGGAGGTACCATTTGGAGAGACATATGCTGCCATCAAGACAACTTTCAATCTTTTCCCAGGAACTCCATGCCAGGGCTTATTCTGCATGACTTACAACATTATGTGCT
Organism: Leptodoras praelongus; assembly: GCA_028564905.1. NCBI lineage: Eukaryota > Metazoa > Chordata > Actinopteri > Siluriformes > Doradidae > Leptodoras > Leptodoras praelongus. The sequence continues at coordinate 17,919,517 of JAOTRJ010000043.1, read as the reverse complement.
TGACTGGCCTGCCTGCAGTCCAGATCTGTCTCCTATTGAAAATGTATGGAGCATCATGAAGAGGAGAATCAGACAACAGCAACCACGGACTGTTGAGCAGCTCATGTCTTGTACACAGCAAGAATGGGCAAAAATCCCACTTGCAAAACTACAATTAGTATCTTCAACTCCCAAATGATTATAAGTATAAATAAAAGAAAAGGTGATGTGACCCAGTGGTAAACATGCCTCTGTCCCAGCTTTTTTTTGAGTGTGCTGCAGGCATCAACATATACAATGTTTATCTTTAACAAATAGAATTAAGTTCATCATAGAAAACACTGAAAATGTTTTCTTTGTCCTTCTGCCTGTTACGTAAAGCTTCAAGTGAATAAACAAATTATAGATTTCAGTTTTTATTGCATTTTAAGAAAGTGTCCCAACTTTTCTGGTAATGGGGTTTGTGGATTTTTATTACTGATCTTTTCCATGCATTGAATCCAATCTGGTTAAAATAACTATAAAATAGATTATGGAAGCTCAGTACGTCAGTATTGTTAATGAAATGCTGTTTGTTCATGTTTTTAAAAGAGCTGAGATGAGGAGAATTTTGAGTAATAAGCACACATTCAGATGTAGACAGACGGACAGACAGACAGACAGACAGACACACACACACACACACACACACACACACACATGCACACATATTGCTGATTTTTTTCCTGTTAAGAAAACCTGGCTACCAGGAAAATGGCACTCCTCGTGCTTAGACAGAGAAGAAATGCCTGCATCTCCAAACGCACACACACACACACACACACACACACACACACACACACACACACACATGCAAATAGTAGATACACAAGCCCCTATACTTCCTGACTGAATCTTACAGATAATTTGCTCAGGCTCATTTGAATTTTAAGCACTTCTTTAATCTTCAAGGCTTAAATTGCTTTATGAATATGCATGGTATGGGCAGACTTTAGTTCATTACCTAGTTGTAAATTCTAATGACCATTAGATCCTCTCAGTAATTGCCAATTGTTTTGCATTTTTGATTGGCCTATTACCATGTGCATTCCGAACACATCAGCACAGCCTGTCAGACCTTCTGCAGAGAGAGGTGGAGAGAGAGAGCGCGAGAGCGAGAGAGTGTGTATGTGTGCTCCTTTACACAGGGGAGGGTTAACTACAAAAAAGAGAAAAGGTGAAAATTGCATATATGACTTGCGTTTTTTTTTTTTATTACAAGGAAAGTAGTGCAGGATGTAAATGAAAGCAGCGTTTTGCTTGTAAAGATTGAAAGTTCACCAGGAGATTTGACATATTTAATTTACATGATGACTCGGCACCCGTTCATTAAAGCACTTTGCATACGGCGCCGCAGTTAATCACTACTGATCAGCCTCAGCACAGCAACACACACACACACACACACACACATGCACAATGTTCTATGTTCTACATTCACACACTTCTGTGTGTGATTGGGGGATGTGTATGCATATAAAGCAGAGAGCCAGATCTTTATGTACCCCACCTCCCCTGTGTGGAAGCAGATGTTGACCAGTCTACACACACAGACATACATTCTCAACATTTTTAGAGATTGAAGGTTTGTGAGTGAGCTGTCTCTATCCACATGGTTATATATATATATATATATATATATATATATATATATATCTTACCATGTGAACAGAGACAGCTCATGTCAACACACACACACACACACACATATA
>JAOTRJ010000043.1:17880564-17911433 GCA_028564905.1 Leptodoras praelongus | reverse complement strand
AAACCATATCAGTGCCTTTAATAGATCTTTATACCTTCATCATATCTGCCAAAAACTCTTTTTTTTTTTTTTACTGACTGGCAATCAGGTGCTATGGGTTAAAGTCAGAAAGGGAGCAGGTAACTATCTTTGTGGAGTGGTGAAGCTGAGTGACTGAACTTCATCCTCCGAGAAGTCTCCAGTGAGGGCCAATCAATAGAAACAGTGGCTAACTTTCTGCCTGCATCTCTCTCTAGCTCCTGAAACAATTTTGACATCTTGGCAAACCTACCCCCCTCTCTTTTGCTCTCTTTCTTTTGCTCTCTCTCTCTTTCCCTCTCTCTCTGTCTCTCTCTCTCTCTCTCTCTCTCACCAGCACTCCGTGCCAGGCTGGCTGCTCTTTGTTCACTGTTTTATGACTCTGGCTTTCCAGTGCACACACAGGGGTCTGTGTAGGAGTATTTCTCTCTGTTATTTCTCTCACTCTCCCTATCACACTTTTTTTTTCCTGCAACATTCCATTTTTAAAACTGGTGCACTGTTAAACGCATTACTCTGCTTCCATAAGCCACGCTACTCTGTTCTCCAGAGCTGACAGCATGAACTCTGACCCTGCCAGACTTTTATAGCCTTTTAACAGAAACTTGTTAATGCTTTTGATAAGTTGCTGGTCAGCCTCATGTGTGAGATGGTGTGCACTGGGGGATTCTGGTTAGCAGCAGTGTGTGTGTTTGTGTATGCGTGTGTGTGCGTGTGATCTCAGCTGTATCAGTAGCCACAGAGTCACTGCCTGTACAACTATTTTTGCAGCTGCAGCAGTGCTTGTGCAGTACTTGAGTGGCTGCTCTTCCAATGCTTCACTGATCTCAGACTCTTTCAAGCTATCCTGGTAGAAGATGTCGAGATAGCTGAAGCTGATAAACGTGGGGGGGATTTCTCTCCCTCTGTCTCTCTCTGGACTGGCGCTGCATGGCTGCTGTGTTCTCCAGTGCCCAGCTTTCCCTGGCCCTCTGTGCCTGCCAGGCTGTTTGTTTGCGTTTTTGTATGGCTGAATGGGGCTGCAGCAGAGATACTGGCCCCTTTCATGTCCTTAAAGGCCAACTGGTCACTGAGGCCCAGCTCTGAGCCAGAGAGAGTTCTGAAAGACCGACTGAAACTGACACCAGCCATCATCACTGCCGCACAGCACACATTCACACACGGGGGCAACGTTTCATACGTATCCCCCTTTCTCCAAATGCAAAATGTTGAGGCTCTGTGTGTGTGTGTGTGTGTGTGTGTGTGCAAATAGCTTCTGTTTTTCTAACTGTAACTTTTGGTGTTGACTCCATTGCTTTCTCCATTTCTGGCAGTTGAAGCAGGTGTAGGGTCTCGCTGGGCTTACGATATTAGTGTTCACATACGTATATAGACATACAGCTGCACAGGATGCTGTTCAGATGTTGCACATGGTTGATTCAAGATGACCACTGGGGTGTCACCTGCTCTGCTTCTTCTCTATGCTCTTCCTTTTTCTCTCTCTTCCACAGTTTATTTTTTCTCACAGCCATTTGTAACAGAAAATATCCCTCTTGCCAGACACAGATGCATCTTTCTGCTTGACCAGTCAGCATGGTTGTGAGCCGTGTTAGCAAAGGAGAACTCAATTCTCCAGCGACCCTTCCTGCCCTGCGGTCTAAAGCATTGGCTAATACTCTTCTTTTACCTTTCATCTCTTTACTTCTTTCTCTTGGAAAATGTATTTATCTTTCATATAGAAATAAGGGATAAGGGTTTAATCTTTGACATCTTTGACATCGTGCCCCCTCCCTCCCCCAGTCATGGTGCAGGTGAAAGAGACAGATGAGGGAATAAGGGGATAGAGTAAGGGAAAGAATAAAGGAAATGCAGTGTGTAAGGAGTGGGGAACGCCGGTCCTACAGGGCTTGCTAACTGTTCAGCTGGCTGTCTGATCAATAGGCTGTGGGCCATGTCCCCTCTGCCCTTCAGAGAGGGCTGACCTCATCCATCACTCTTTCAAACACACAAACTCACACACAGGTGTGAGCAATGGTAACATGGGCCTCTGAGGGATGTGTGCCATCATAGCAGGAGAGCGGTCAAAAACAGCAAGAGCTAATATAGATTCTCAGGGTCGACACAGTTCATGATTGATTTCTCTTTCTCTGTGTGAAAGTGAGACAATGTGTGTGCAGGCTGGAGAATTCTCCTAGCCACTGAACGGCTGTAACTTTCCCCAAACACTCTTCTGTTTATGAGCGCTGTACTGTATTCATAATTTAAGTGGAGACCTTAGCGGCTCAAACGAGGGAACGCACTCATATCGTTATTCATGATTCTCATCACATAACTGCTAATAACACCCCTCAATGCTGTTCGCTCTCCCCTCTCCAATGAAATTCATTGTGTAATAGACCTAACAGCCTTAACCAAATTATCTCTGATGTATACATGCCACAAGGCCAATAAAGCACAACAAATTTATAGCACGCTGAGTAGCCTGCGCCTTCTAATGCAAATAAATCCGGCCTGGCCGCTACTCATTAGCATCCGCGTAGCGCACGCTAAATCCTGCTTCTATCATGTTCTCCACCCCCCCAGTGACCATGATCTGCCAAGTTGGAGAGGCAGGCTGCCAGTATTAAGCCTGTGATTCCTCTACCATCATGTGTCAGCACAGAGCGCTGCTGGCGAGTCCAACGCCAGCGACACGGGTTTAGACGAGGGAGGTTAATTTGCTTAACCCGGCTCCCCCACCCTGCTCACTGTACACTCCACAGCCCTGCTGCAAATGCTGGCTAGTGCTATTCTATATATACCAGACCTCGAACCTGGCTAGTGTTACTGAGATGAGGCCTAAGACACAGCAGAGAGGTGATGGGAGTTGCATAGAGTGAGACTAATAAAGTTGTTAGTCAGGGTCTTATTATGGTAGGGTGTGTGCACCAGTGATGTAGTGCTCGAGTCCTGGGCTTGGACTTAAATGTGTGATTTATAACATTCAGTGACTTGACATTCATTGACTTGAAATCCTGTAATTTATCTTCTGTAACTGCTTTATCCTAGTCAAAATATGGCAAATACGGAGTCCGTCCTGTGAAACTGTAAGTGCTTCTTTATTCAAAACTTTGACTTGACTGAATTTTGCATGCTTGGATGTGTAAATAAATAATTACACATGTAAATAAATAACCAGGCTACAGACGTAATAGCTTCTTCGACCGTAAATCATTTTACTCCAGTTTTACTTCTAACGTGACCACACAGTGGTGCTGCAGGTAGCATTGCTGCCTCAGACATCAAGGGTTACTCTGTGTGGAGTTTCGATATGTGGGTCTCCTCTGGGTTCTGCAGTTTCCTCCAACTTCCCAAAAAGCAGTAGGTGGATTGGATACACTAAATAGTCTTTAGATGTGTGTGTGTGTGTGTGTGTGTGTGTGTGTGTGTGTGTACATGCATGGTGCCTTGTGATAGACGGGCATCCTGTTCAGGCTGTATTTCTTCCTAACCTGCATGTTCCTGGGATAAGCTCCAGTTCGGTCACGTCCAGGAAGACTCTGCCCACATCCTTAAGGCACAAGGGCTCATTGAATGGTTTGATGAGTATGAACATGATGTGAGTCATATGCTATGGCATCATCATCAAAACCAATGAGGAAATATCTTTTGGAAGAAAAGAATGGTCTTCCATCCCTCCATTAGAGTTCCATATACGTGTAGAATCACTGCCAAGGCACATTGAAGCCGTTCTGGTGGCATGTTACAGTAACTTATTAAGACACTTTATGTAAGTTTTTTCTTCAATTTGCCACTCGTCTGCACACACACACACACACACACACACACAGGGGATGGGACATCTGGCCATTAGATGAATAAAGAAGTGAAAATACTCCCCAATTCACTTCTTCTCATCCTCCACTAAACTTTCTGTGTGTGAGGAGAGGAACTGAGAGATCTCTCCTCTTCTTCTCTATGTCTACTTTCACCCAGTATTACAACTTGTGTTAGGGTTAGTGTTTGTGTGTGTGTGGCATTAAGTGTATGTGCCTCTCTGATGTAAATGTGTCGATGCTCTATTTGATTAATTCAAAGCTAGTTTCTCTCAACTCTGAAACCACCATGGTGGTAAGGTTTTCCTGCCAGACATGTCTATTTCACAGCACCTGAGCAGCGGAAAGCAGAAAACAGGTAGTGAAAATCAAAACAGAGAGTGAAATGCTGGTGTCTGCACAGCCACTGAGCTGTAACCTCTTCTGTTGTTTCCTCTGTTCTGCACACTGTGTGTTTATTTTTCAGTCACTGGGTGTTTCCTTATCTCTATAAATACCTGCTGATGTGTGGATGACAGTGTGGCTGAGTGTGTATGCGTTTGTGTGTGCATTTGTGAGCACAGCCCTTGACTCTGAAACACACGGCGGTTTTTATGCTTCTCTGTCTGGCTCGGGGCACAGCCCTCAACTGTCCGGGCCCTGTCTCAGATTCCCACGCTGAGCGTGTTAGGACCTTGTGTAATGACACCATACTGCAAAAGCTGCTCAACCTGTCTCCCCTTCTTCCCCTCCCTCCTGTATCCCCTCTGACCCCAACCTCCCTTCCCCCATAAACCCCCTTCTGCTTCTCACTGACCCTCCCTCACTCCCATAACCCCTGTCTGCTTCTCTATGACCCTCCCTCCCTTGCTCCCATAACCTTCTCTGCTTCTCTCAGCTCGGATGCAGTCCGCAGCGCTTCAGTGTTATGTCTCGGTCTTCCAAAGGCCTGTGTCTTGTGTGCAGACATCTTTTGATATACCACCTCTATATCTTCCTATCCTTGTTCTCTCTTCTTTCTAGTACCCCCCTCCCTCGCCCTGTCTCACTCTTTCTTTCACCCTCCTTTTCCTCTTCGTCCCCCAGACCGCCAGACAAAAGCATGCGGGCCTATTGTTGTATGCCGGCTGGGTCCTGAAAGAAAGGGAAAGGGGGTCAGTGGTGGTATTAGCGCTGGCTAATCAGACCGAGGGGCAGGCAGGCAGCTCAGGCCTGGGAGAGGATCTGAGATCGTCCACTCCCCCGTTTCCCAGGCACCCACCGTCCGTCTACAGTTACACAAAATGTCCGCCACTGCGCCGCTGTTGCCAGGGGTCTATTATTAGCAAGTGTCAGTCAGTTATCTGAGAGCACTGCTTTTAGCTGCCATTTAAGTGGCTGACACTCAGGTTTTGCAGCAGATTAAATGAAATTTTAGGCGCAGTTTGGCTCGGCTGCGGCTGGACAAAGGAGGCAGCTGTTGTTGGGAATGTAATCTGGTACCGCCGGGAAAAGGTGCCATGGCTGGTGCTGCCCACCAAATTGCTCCCAGTCTTGCTGCCGCCTTGCTTCTTTCAGGGTAGAAACCACCTCTGCTCTCACTCTGAGACTCAGTTCTCCCTTCACAGTGACCACAGTGACCACAGTGCCCATGATGCCTAACGATGAGTTAGGATGTGACAAGCCGTCATATACAACCGGCTTTGTGATCTTATTTTAGTCTTTTACTGTATGCCTGGGAGTGTTTCATGCCTCCTCTGCGTGTCTCCTCAGGTGAGAGCCTGTTTTCAGTGGACACAGCCAGTAGGAACAGGTGTGTGTGTGTGTGTATGCGTGTATGTGTGTTTTGTGTGTGCGTAGCAAGGGGATTTCCTGGCCTGTTCTAAGCCCCTACCTATGTTACACTGCCTTACCAATGACTGCTAATCCGCTGATATGCCAGTGTCATTTGCAGCCTTATATTTTTCTCTTAAATACTTCCTTGCTCCATTCTCTATTTACTTCTGTCTCACGCATGCACTCCTTTTGGTAATATTACAGTGATGCACGTCTGTGTGGCAGTAAATCTCCCACCATAGCATGCGCATTGTAACCAGTTTGTGTGCGTGTATCTGTGTGTTAGGGCTGTTGGAGTCTGGGCTGTGGTTCAGGGTGGAATACCCTTGCCATTGCTGAAGGTGTGAAAAGTGACAGTCATAAATGACTGTGAAGAGTGTCTGGGGTTTCAATTGCGAATGACATCAGGTTTACACCACACAGCTCGTCTTGCTAATGCAGGGATGAGAGCAGCGATGTTAGAAGTTCTCCGTGACTGGAATTTGTCTGTTTTTAATGAAGTTTAATATTAGTTCATAAATGATGTGTGGTGTTACAAGGAGCGATACTATTTCCATATCAAACATAAATACCTATATTATCAGCTGTACATGATGTACTGTACATGATGTTGCTCTACTTATAGGTTTACTTCTATAACTGCGTGTTTGCGTTGAAACATGGAGCCAAACCCCAGTTCAGCAGAATCGCAGCACAGCCACGATCGTATACAGTGTACGGACACACAGCATACGCACAACAAAAGAGGGCGGTATAAATAAGGTGTGTGTCATTTAAGGTGCCACATGGCCCGCATTTGTTGGCTGTAAAAAGAGAGATCATGTTTCAGAGGAGCCTTGCCGTGTACATGAGATATCTGACCTTTGAGAGAATTTTTTAGGATGCAAGCGTTGTACTTTATTTGCCCTTTGCTATTCCAAAATCTCTTCTGAGTATTTCTAAAACAGCGAAGAAAAAAAAAGGAAGAAAAGTTTTCACATGTGTGTTTAGATTCTTGGTATTTAAATGTATTTTCACACATAACTAACTTACAACTGAATGCAATTTTTTTGTTATTAGCCGGTGGCCATGCAATAAGTATTTTTCCTTTTTTTTCAGCCAGCAATCAGCAATTAGCTGTTGGCAAAACACATAAATGAGCTAGCTAATTTATTTCATGTAAATGGCCCAACTTTGTTATTTGACCTTAAGCAAGGAAGAACTCTTCATCATGAGTTCAGGGTGTGAAAACGCTGAAAAGTGCTTCACAGCCTGTTCTGCTGTGCTTAGCACGGGTACTGCTAAGGTCAGAACTTTACTAACTTCCTTTTAAATAATGTATACCTATTCAGAGTAGTTAAAAACTCGCACAGAGTTTCTTAAATGTTGCAGAAACAGACAAACTTGTTCAAATTTTAGCGTAATATTAGAAATCACACTCTTCCCAAATCTAATAACAGGTACAAATACTGCAAGGTGGTGCTATTTTCTGAAATAATCACACCTCATTAGCAGATTATAAATGTCAGAGACACTCATATACCTAGATATTATCACAGCTATGCTCCAGCTGCTGTTGTGAGTTGAGGATTTTTCTTTCAGCCTGGGGAGTTGAGATAAGGATCTCAGATATGCTCCTTCAACCTGAGTGACCCAGTGAAAAGAAAGCTCAGCCCTCCCTCAATCCTGACCCTGGAACCTCGCTCTCTCTCCTCCTATAGCTCAGCCTTGTGATCTATAGGAATACAGACACATTTTTGGCAGGGTGTGGAGTTAGCTTTCCAATGTGCTTCAAGGTCCCACTCTTTGCCCTGTTAAGCCCTGATTTATTGACTTCAGCTGCCTATGAGGGCTTGCAGGTACAACTGCCTCAATTACCATTTTTTATAACAGTTGTGCAAGCGCTTTGCACTGAAGCGGCTCACCGGGTTTGGCTCTGTATAGTTTTGTTAAGCTCTTTATGCTGAACTTGGCCTTGTGCTCTGGTCATAACACACACTTGGAGTTAAAGCAGAAAGGCAAAACAACTGATAATACCTTTTTAAAAAAAAAGGCAGACCTTTGTTGGTACATGCAGTGAGTTGTGCAGGCCCTGAACTGAGCTGTTGCTGGTAACGTATGATGGCATGATGTGGATTGGAACACTTGTATTGAATTATGTGTGGGACTGGGATTGAATGTGGCGAGAGACTCTGCCATGAAGAATTAGAGCAAACAGCAGCCGCCACAGTCCCTCACGCGCTGCATCCATCTTCCAGACCTGTTATTGATGGTAAACGTAGTACTCCAGTATTAACGGCTCCTACCCACAACATTTTGGTCCTGTTCTCTGTGCACACACTCACACACATGCATGCAATCAAATGAGCTGAGCAACAGAGGGATGTTTGAAATATTTTGGTATCACATATAATGGACAGCAGGGGTGAGGGACCCTTTACTATGCTGTTTAGTTTACTCTTCTACCTTCCCTCTCTACACACAGCAGGCTGCATCTCTGTCGACCTCTTTCTCCATATCACTATTCTATGATAATCCTGAGCCTATTGACACATAGGCTGGATTGTTATATGGGCATGTGGACACTAGTTGTTTCTTGCCCTCTATGTTTATGTCTCGCTTATCACTTTAACACCCTCTTGCTTCTGTCCCAGTTCTTTTGCTACCTTTCCACACCACCAACATGATTTTGGCAAGGACAGTCCATTCTCACTTTGTCCTTAGGACCCTCTCTATCTCTTTCACAGTGAGCTTGAGTATTTCCAATATGGGTAGCATTGTGTAGAATTTAGTCTGGAAGTACCTTTATGAAAGGGTTGAAATGAACTATATACTAGAAGCGGGCTTTTGGAGAGAGGGGAAAAGTGCATGTGGCATGACAGAGAGCAAATCTGGTATATAAGGCTGTAGGACATGATGGGAAATCTACAAGCCTGGACTCGAAGCACCCGTTTCAGATTCTCCACAGCCAAACGCCTAAAGGCAGGCATGAAATCGGACTGTCTTTCGTCGCCCTTGAAACTATTTGTGCTTGGCCTTCTTGTTCACACACATGCTTCTCCCTCTTAAAGGCATGGGTCTCAAATATAATCATCACATTAGTTGGGTTTGTTTAATTATGTTACTTCACAATGTCAGGTTAGCAGATAGGACTTCTAAAGCAGTGCTGAGGTGGCGACACTCGATGGGAGCGGGAAATGAGTTTAAGACTTTGGTGTTTGTTACACTGATAGTGTTTGCTGGCTAGGTTGTGGCTCGCTGTTGTTCTGATTGACACACACAAAAAGCCTTGTTCCTGCCCCAACACATCCAGCCTTCCATGCTGTGCTACCGTACGCCCCCAACATTCCCTCCTAGGCCTTTTGGAAAAGCAGAGGGCTAAAGACAACAAAGATGTTCACATGGTAAACATGGATCCTGGGTGGGAAGCAGACAGTAGTAAGAAACTGGGTGAGGGTGGGGAGATGCTCAGACATGAATTCCATTGAAAACTAGAGGAAACGGAAGACATTTATGTTCAAGCTTGAGCTTTAATTGTGAGGTAGAATGGCAACGTTGAAAGAGTCAGTTAAGCGGTGCTAACCCACACACTATTAGCGCTGGAGTGCAAACGATATCTGAGGCAGCCTGAATTTACGTGAATAGCTATTTAATATCCCGGTTTTAATGGGCTATAAAAACCCCTTCCCGGACAACTGTCCTCTAATAGGTCTTAAAAGTTGTTTGTTGGAGTTGAGATGGGGGTAATTAGTGGACCTGTAGCTTTGGGAGAGGGCGTCCGTGGTTGGGCTGGGCTCTCCCATTCGGCCATCTTTTGGGCCTGGCTAAAAGGCACTGGCCGCTCCTCAAAGCGAAGCATTTGGAGGTCTCGCGACCACTGTGCTCCGGTGGGTGGATGAATGGGGGGATGTGTGGTGTAGCACTTAGGCTCCCTCTGATGGGAACATTAGCCACATTAGGCCGCTCTCAAAATGCCCTAATGGAGTACTCACTCTCGAGCGCGCACACACACACACACACACACACACACACACACACACACACACACACAAAACTGAAAAAGGTTGGCAAATAGTTTTCTGGAACTTTTTAATGTGCAAATTATATATATTTTTTAATTTGCCTGCTGCCCTGTCTAATTCCCCATAAGTAAGATAAAAACTAAACCAGGACAGGAGCTCATTTCTCTGGACGTAGAGGATAATAAGTGAAGTGGGCAGGCAGTTAAGCTAATGGATCTCCAACACCTCTCAATCTCCTTACAATCCCACTCTTTAAATCAACTGAGATGAAATGAGGAGGTCTGTGCCGTTAAAAAGCTTCCTGCTAACTTGGACTTTCCCCTGTTTCTGCATTATGTAGGGGGAGGGAGCAGCAAACCGTCTTTAAAGGCTGAGTGTTTTTGGGATGTTTGTTTGGTGCTGGTGGCGAGGCCTTCATGTTTGTGTAAATGTCAGAGGCTGTGTCGTTATTGACTGCACTGCTATGGTCCCGTGCCTCTGAGTTCTGTTGCACAACTGGCCCCGGGCATCTTCTACTGGAAAACAGCCTTTCGTCTGCTGTTGATCAAACTTCTGCTTCTCTGTCTCTCTCTCACTCGCTTTCTCTTTTAACACACACACACACACACACACACACACACAGCTCTGTAGATGGGTGGCCGTCCGCTCTGAATAATTTAAAGAACTTTTTGTCCCGCTCTCTCAGATGGGCCTGGGGCATGAGGGAGTGATGGAGCTGGATGTGTTCAGGCTTGTCTTCCCTACTCTCGGCTCAGCCTTTACATGATTTCAACTTCATGGGCAAGCAAAATCTTTTACAACTCCTCATAGACATTATTTTAAATAAACAGCCATAAATTCTAGTTCATTTTTTATTAATCTTGACATCATTTTTGCAGTCATGTCTAATATCACCCTGTTCTCCTCTGCCCGAGCCAGCCTAATCTGGTGTTTACTAAAGTGATGTAGCGTATTCTGGTTCTGATTAGGTTGTGTTTCATTTATCTCGACAGACATCTAAGTGAATCCTCCATCACCGATTTGCAGTTTGCGTTCTGAGCTTCCGCAAAAGGGACTAAAATACGTTAGATCTGGATATTGTCCATGTGATAACACTCCAGAAACAAGCACAAACTCTTTCTATCTCTTTCTCCTGCCCTCTCCCTTTCTTTCTCTCTCTCTTTTGCTATCAGACACAGTTTTCTTTCTGTCTGTCAGCTCTTCAGACCTAGAGAAGAGGGGGTCAGCAGCACCAGGAGGCAGTTCAAGGCAGCACCATGTAAAAAAAAAAAAAAACCAACAACAAAAACCCCAACTTATTCCATCTTTCCCGTTCTCTGTCAAGAGAATCACATGCTTGGCTTTTGTTGTTGTTGATGCTGCACAGTTTTGTTGTTGATGCGATAAATCTGTGTTAAAAATGTCCTCTTATCGATTGGTGCTCTTGGATGAAAACACTTAAAGACTGTTTCCTCATCAGAGAAAGAGCGGGAGATGGAGGTAGAGAGTGCAGGAGTTCTGACAGGGTGAGGTTGAAGTGGTGCTGCTGCCAAAAGCACGACTAGCAGTGGGTTCTCAGTGACTCAAACCCTCATCATCTTCTTCACCTCCTTCCTTTCGTGTCCTGTCCTCTGCTGCTCTCTTGTTCTCTCGCTCGTTTGCTCTCTTGTGCTGCCCCCCCTTCTTACTGCTTATTTTCAGCGCTCCGGACGGCAGGAAGCCAGAGAGAGGTCTCTTGGCAATGGGGAGGTGGAGAGGTGTGTGTGTGTGTCAGTGTGTGTAAGAGTGTAAAAGCTGGGGGAGTGTGGGTCTCTTTTGCAAAGAGCTTCTCCTCTTGAGACAGCAGTGCAAAGAGGCCTCTGGGTTACGGGTTGAACTTTCCCTTTAGCCCCCTCCTCTCTCTCCATCTCTCTACACTGTTGTGTGCAACCCTGAGGGAGAGTCAGAGTCGGCCTGCTGCCTACGAGCTGCAAACGGAAGCCTGCACAGCTCCAAAGATAGTCAGGGTCAGGAAAAACAAACACCTGTACACAGCCTCTGATGGACAGATGGAGAGCGTTGGAGGTATGAGGAAAACAAGGGAGATAGAGGAACAAGGGAAGGGAGCAAGACAGAGGAAAGGTGAAAGAACTGATCTGAATAGCCTTCCTTCCCACATACATGTTCACTGAAATAAAAGGAGAAATGCCTGTTTGTCAGATGGAAAGTATTTCACTGGTTCGTGTGTGTGTGTGTGTGAGAGAGAGAGAGAGAGTGTGGCCAGCACCCTGTGTTTGCTCTAGGGGATGATGGTACACACTGCTGTAAAGGTGATGAGTGATTCCCTCTGGCCAGCAGCTGCTGGGGCAAGCCGGGTCTGCAAGTCCTTGCAGGTCCTCATTTTCTACACAGCACTTCTGCTGCAAAGCTTCTGCATGTTTGTGTGAAAGTGTGTGTCGCTGTGTGTGTATGTGCCCGAATAATTTAATTGACCTCTCCCTAGAGCAAGTAATCTAATCTAAACATTACACACAAGTCCTATTTCAACTATTCAGAGCTCTCATAGGACAATGAGGGGACAAAAAAAATAACAAAAGTTTTGAGATACTGTACGTGTAAAACAGGCTGCAATAGCCCACCCTCCTAGTGAGCACCATTCCCTGTGAAAGGCCTATAAGGAAATATATTCAAATTGAAAAAGCTCAAAAAAGGTCCTAATGGAAATATGAATTGCCAAAGCTGAATGTAGAAGGGACAAAAAGGGTGAATATGCTGAGTGAAGTGCAATTATTTGAAAGCAAATGTTATGGAGCCTTGGAACTGGCTTTGGTCTTCTAATTAAAATGGCTGAAAATGTTTTGACAGTGTCTGAAGCCATGCCTCAGGCCCTGGCTCTGCATTGCTCCAATTTTTCCCTCTTAGTGATGTAGTGATACATTTATGCAGAAACGTGCTGCGAATAACTCCCTCTCACCATTTCCCTCTCTTGTCCCCGTGCCGCATTTCTCTCCATGAGAGGCTACAAAGAGCAAAGCTCTGAAAGCTCTGAACCACGCTACTGAGCAGCGTTTACAGACCGACACTTTCTCACCTTTTGGTCATAAAGCCTTGCTGTTGGAATTTTTGTTTTCTGGTTTAACCAGTTAAATGAGACGCTTCACACAGTTATGGGAAGATTTGGATGTCGACGATGATCGGGACCTTGGCTGAAATAGAGGGCAACAGCCATTCTGTACAAATAATAATTATACTTTTTTTATTATTCATTTGCCTTCCCTTTGGAAAACCTTATGGTTGTCAAGGCCAAGCATTTTAGACATGCTCCTGCTTTATTACCTTTTCATGCAGTAATAGTTTAAGGTGCGGAGCCTGTGGTTTTGTGCTGAACCCTGTGCTGAGCTCTCTACATGAATAAATGATTCTTGCTCTAATTAATTGAAGCATGTGGAGCAGTGTAGTTGGTGCGGTGATTAATTAGGGTATTGATGAGTAAAAATGTCTCTCTCATCTTCTTTCTTCTGTATTATTTCATTCTTCTTTTAATTCCTCTTCTCTCCTCTACTTTCCTTTCCTCTCCTCTCCTTTCGAATTCTATAACTTTATACAGAGGATGCCAGTGTCCCCTGTTTATCCACTATAAACATTTGTGTCTGTGTGTTCATACCAGCAGTGGTGTGTGTGGCGAGTTTGTGTGTGTATCTGTTGAAGATTTTTAGCAGCAGCAGCAAGACATATCATAATTTTTGGTATATTTCACATAGCTTTAAAATATGGAAAAAATGGAAAAAGGAGTCTTTCATCCTGCGATTTATGCTCTCAGTAATGTTGACATTTGGTTTGGGTTTAAATGTGTGTAACATCTCCACCACTGGTGGAATGACAGAGAGAGTGAGAGAGGGCAGAAACGAGACATGCAAACACTATTATTCGT
This sequence comes from Leptodoras praelongus, assembly GCA_028564905.1. Classification (NCBI taxonomy): domain Eukaryota; kingdom Metazoa; phylum Chordata; class Actinopteri; order Siluriformes; family Doradidae; genus Leptodoras; species Leptodoras praelongus. The sequence continues at coordinate 17,897,937 of JAOTRJ010000043.1, read as the reverse complement.
TTTTGGGATTCTACATAAAACATTTGGCAGTTTAATCGTAAACGTACAGTAAATAGAGTTTAGTAGAATCTGACTCTAATATTAAAGTTATATTTATTGTCCAAGTGAAAATAATGTCGTACTGCCGTTTTTTGGCGTGTACAGATCATGCGTAGATATAGTTCTGTTTCAGGTTCTTTCTCCATACATTCCTCAGGTTGGATACACACATATACAGACAGTGCAGGAAGGGTGCAGATGGAGCTAAAGGCATTAGATTAAATTGGTGTCTCTACCAATTGCAGTCTTCTTTAAAAACCATCTGTCTCTCAAAATTCACATCACTCACACACACACGCGCACAGACACTGTCTCTTCACTTCACTTCACTTCAGCCTCCTTTGCATTAAGGAACATTTACTTGCTTAGGGCATGGCACTTTTTACCAGGCTTGATTTTTTAGTTCACTTATTACACAAGAAACTAACTGCTGACATTTAAAAACAACATCGAAAAAGCACAAAGCAGTGATGGCATTAGAGATGATGGTAAGGCAAATGCATAAGAGAAATGTTGAAGATGTTCTTACTGAGTCCTGCGGTATAGGTGTCTTGTGCAGGTGTCGGAGAGCGTCGGAGAGCTGGATAGCGTAGAACATAACATTCAACACACGGTATTGAAATGAACACGGAACACTCACATATTATATACACGCAGCCTTCTTGCCCAATCGGTGCGATAACGCTCGATAATTATACAGCAGGTTTGAAAATGAAATTTATTCTTATTATATTATAAATATAACATATGCACGTGTTCCACAACTACAAAGTCTACGCTGTGGTGTTTCTGCCAGTTGCAAATAAAAAGACGGGTAAAAAAAGGACCAGCAGCCAGTTAAAAAAACGAAACAAAACAACACAACAACAAAGAAAACAGTAAGTTGACTAAATCCAGGCCTTGATTCTGCTGTAGTAGGAAAAACAGATAAATGAATCAACAAAAGCCTGCTGTTTCCTTTGGTTATCATTACCAGGCCTGCATAATTGAAAGGTGTGTGTTTTTGATTTCAAAGTGTGCATCTTTCCTCAGCTTAATAATGAGAAGCAATGGGAATCAGGTGTGTCTAAATCTCCTATGCCCCTAATTGCATTTACATTGCAGCAGGCATGAGCCTGACCGGGGTGGATGCGCAGGATTCGGCTATCGCAGGGATTACGCGCATAACGCTAGACAGAAACAGTGTTAAGACACAGATCAGCCAGTGATTTCAATCTGCATTTTCTGCTTGGGCCAAGTCGCACTGTTTACATTCTGCAGCAACGGCCGATGCACCCTGAGTCCTACGTTTATCAGAAATGACAGAATAAAGGACAGAACTATAGGAATTTGAAGGGGAGTTTTTGTAAAGAAATGTTTCTCTTCCCTAACCCAACTATATCCATTGTTCACTTTTGTCTCTGTGTCTCAGAAGGTGATGCAGCAGGACACTAAAAACTACAACTTGGTGATTTTGTTGACTTGCACTCCTCTAGACAAAGAAGATAAAATATTATCATGCCTTTTATACAGCTTCAGGAAAGAGACTACGAATGGTAGTCAGATGAGAAGCTGAATTTGTCTAGCCAATCAGGTCAGAGTGAACTAGTGACTCACAACAAATGCTAGTTGGAAGCCTGTTCATTACAGTAATAACTGCTAATTATTGAAATTTTTTTTGTTTGGTTCCTAGCTAGCTTGAGGTTGCGCGTGATAGCGAGCCAACTGGACAACTGAAGCCCTTTAGAATGAAGTAAAATTTTTCTTATGCTTTGACAGAAAGTTAAATAGAGGGAGAGATGGCGCTGCAATATGTGATAACTGTATACGTTCTGGCAGCGAGAGAGAAAGAAATAGAGAAATGCATAATGTTTGGATTGGAGACCAAGGCAGAGAGCGTTTCAGACACTTACGCTGGTCTTTACAGGACTTCCTTCGTCCAGCTTTGTCTGTGAACAAGTGTTGGTCAAACAGGCCTTTGTTTGTGGTCAGTCACTCGACACACCACAAAGAGTCTGGCCTGGACAAAGAGCCGAGTGTGTGGGAGCTGCGCTGGGTCGGCTGAGTGATACTGCTCCAGAGAATACTGATGCACGTCAGACACACACATGCACACATAAACACACGCGCACACACAATCACACAACTGAAAAAAAAAACCCACGCTACACTGCTCAAATGATCCGTGAACATGCATATGTAAAGGCAAACACACAAACACAATGCACACACACACACACACACACACACAAACTGCGCAGACCTAAAAATGGGGCAGTGTGGCAGATCCCTGGTGTCTCGCTGATACGGAGGCCACCAACATGTTCTATCATTAGTTTTTAAGGAACATAGTTGTAGAAAATACTGACAGCGGGAACGGCGGGAACATGAGTCATCCTCTAAATATAGGGATTAAAAACTCCAAGAACCATCGATATGGTCTGTTTTACCCATTTCATTATTAATTTCCTGCCTAATGACTGATTAATTTGTTTTGAAAATGAAATCTATTTGAGCTTGCATATGTCTTCAGCATCGCTGGATGCAGAAGCCCTTCAAAGTGCAAGTTCCTGATAAAACGCTGAAATGATTTTACATGACGTTGTCCTTTCTCGCCCCTGCATTCGCTAATCCTGTTACTGAATTGTTCCATTACCTAAGTAACTATTATTGTTGAGTGCTGTTGAATCTTAACACAACCGTCAAGGACGAAACAAAAGGAGTCTCTGTCTGTGAGTGACAGCTGGGTTCGGCACAGGAAGACTCAGCACACTGAAAACGGCACACTAAATACCAACTGTCCAAATGTCCTGGACTCTTATGCATGTGTGGGTTTTGAATAGGTGTCTACATGTGTCCGCTGCATTTGTTGGGTCTGTGTGTGTGTGGGGTGTGTGTGTGTACCTTCTTTTTATATCTTTGGATAGGATCAGGGATAGGAATTCTGATATTTCTGACCTTGGGGGGTAATTTTGCTGGTACCCATAAGGAAACTGATTTTTTGTTGGAGTTTTTAACAAAAATTAAAAATGTAATTCACTTTTCATTATTGAAGGTCAGGGTTAGGGTTAAGGTTAGGGTGAGGGTTATGCATGGCGTTGTTTAACTGAATTAATAATTATGTCAATGGAAGGTCCTCACGAGTATAGCAAGACATAACCGTGTGTGTGAGAGTATGTATGTGTGTGTGTGTGTGTGAGTGTGTGTGTGTGAAGGGGAACGGAGGGGGCTGGTGTGTGAGGTGGGAGGCAGATGAACAATGGCTGAATCTACATGTCATGGATACAGGGCTGCTCAAGCTGTTTTAATCTGGCATCCATCTTAGTCTGCCGCCACTATCGATCCAGACGGCGAAAGCAGCAACGTACCACGCTTTCATAGCGAAGCCAGCTGAAGACACGGCTCCAAATATACACACACTCAATTTCTGTGTCACTCACATTCCCAGAAAACATTACCAGCACACAATGCTTGCTTTTTTTTATTCTTAAAAAAAAAAAAAAAAAACCCCACAAAGACACACTTGCCGTTTGCTACGACTCACTTCACAAATGCTGTTAAGACATTAGTGATTTCGAAGAAATATTCAGAGACAGGCTTTCGTGTCTTCTTCTATGAAATGAGAATTGAATGATGTTTGTGTCATGAGGCAGCATCTCTAAATATCCTGCATAAAAATAGATTTGCAGAGATGAGCTGTTCGAAGTTGTCTCCTGATTTGGGACAATTCATTTATTTTCCGGGTTTTTTAAGTGTAAGTGTTTTTGTAAGCTGTAGCCTCTGAGAGCGAGGACTGTGGGTGCTGGGGTGCGAGATAGAGGGAGAGTGTCTCACAGCATATTTCCTTCCTTCAAGTCTCTTGTTTCACCATGGGTACCGGTCGCTCTCTGCCAAGCCATCATTGCGCTGTAACACGGCCTCCCTTTTTGTCAAGAGCGTTTTAGCATGCCTTTATCTAAATGTCGTTAAATGTGTGTCCGTGCGTGTGTGTGAGAGAGATGTAGATGGATTAGTGAGTCCTTTGAGGATGTGGTTTTGCCATGGCTCTGTGCTGTAACATCACTCTGACATTTCCTCGTGTTAAACCTGGCAGCAAGCAGTGTGGGCTTGCTCGTGTATGTGTGTGTGTGTGTGTGTGAGGAAGAGAGAGACTGGCTGTGTGTGTGCCAGCGCCTGCAGGCCGGTCCAGAGTGTGTCACCAGCTGCCTCAGACTCCCAGCCTGTCCACGCTGACCCGCATTCGCTGCAAATTGGAGGGCTTTTTAATTAACTGAGGAATCTGCAAATTAGAGCAAGCCCGCTCTGCGACTTCCCATAAATGCTTGAAAGTGTCAAGCCACAGATTATCATTACGCCGAACAAACTCCTGGAGCCGGCAGCCACTATGAGACAAAAATAGCATGGAGAAGATCTCTCTCTCTCTCTCTCTCTCTCCTGTGACTGTGACTCCCAGTCTTGCTCTCTCTTCTTTCTTTTTCTCACTCTTTGCTGCCATGCATTTTGAGCAGCTGGGAAGCTGTCAGTCACTCCTCAGATTTTCCTGCTCGCACATCTCAAACGCAGAGCTCTCAAATTCTAAAACGGCACAAAGAATGCTCTTTCGAGAAAATAAAATGAGGCAGGAGGTCAACCTCTTTGGCATGTCACCGGCTTTCATTCCTTCCTGTAAAATATGCGTCTAATTGCAGATCATTGGACTACCTGTCCAATGTGGCTTATCTGACTCCTGTCATTAGGACAGATTACGGCAGTTTTGTCAGCAGAGCAGAAGCTGGATGTGAGAATGCCAGGCAGCATCCCAGCATGCCACGGGCTGGTGTATGCAAGAGTCGTGCCAGTCGGCAGTGCCGCTGCCTGCACAAAGCTATCAATTATTGTACAATTATTTGTCTAGTTGGATACTCAAAATGTCATGTGAAAAAGATGATTACACATTCTGCCGAGCCTTGCCGTGTGTAATCAAATGAAGCAAGTCCTTGTTAAACACGGCGCTGCAGTAAGCCGTCCTTCAGCTGCGTCTCAGCCCGTGGCCAGAGAAGGCGCAGCTTACATACTGCAGCATCCAGCACACACACACACACACACACACACGCACACACACACACACACACACACACGCACACCTTTGTTTCACTCTCTTTGTGAGGACCTTCCACAGATGTAATTATTGACACAGCTAATTAATGTTATGTCTACAGCTAAAGCTAACCGTAACTGTACCCAGAGTAATGAAAAGTAAATAATAGGCCAGTTTTTCTTGTGCCAAATTTCCCCACAAGGTCAAAAGGGTCAGATATTCCTATCCTTATGGAGACACTCCATCCCAACCAATTGGATAAATACAACATTCTCCCCCAAACACACACACACCCACACACACACACAGCTTGGAATGATTACAATAATTGCTTTATTGATTTGAAAAATTTAAACATATTGATAATTGATATTGCTAACAATATAAGTAATTAAGAAGCAATAGAGTAAATGAATCAGAATTGTGTGTCAATAGGAACAGACTGTCTCTCAACGGTTAACAAGAAACAGCCATCACAATTTCACTGATGCAAAATGGTGTAAAATAGCCTTTGCATGATAATAGAAAAATGTATACTAGGTTAAACCTTTGCAGGTGGCAGCAATTAACTGTAATTTCTGCAGATTGTAATGATCCATAATTTACCGTCCATTGCTGGCCTTCACATCAACCCCCTGATATAAAGTCGCGCGCAGCCTTGATTTGGCGTGGAGCTTTCAGCTGTTGGTCTTTAGTTCGATTGTCAGGAGGCAGTCGTGGGTGGCAGAACCATGCGAGCTGCACTGTGCTGTTATTTCCCTTTGCTCAGTGCCACCCCTCTCTCTGTCTATCTAGAGGATCCTTCAAGATTGCGTCATATATTCTTGATCACTTCCCCAGCAACTAGAAAAAATATTTGATATTTCGTGTAATGCCACAGGGGCCCCAATTAGTTCTGAAACTTCAGCAATTATAATGGACATGTTTATTTTTTTTAAATATCTGGATATCCTAAATATCTTATCGTAAATGAATGGTCATTAATTTTAGTACCATATTTGTTCTGTGGATACAGAGTGTGAGTGCTCTGTATGTACGTTCCTCCGCAGAAAAAAAAGGGGGCCAGGATGCGGACAAAACGATGACAGCACAAAAGAGTACGGGAGTGTCTGGAAGAGGCTGTATGCCACTGTGCCGAGCCTTCCTGAACCGCCCTCATTTGTGTGCATTAACAGGATTATCCCACAAGCCCTTGGTGGCTCCGGCCTGCCTCCCTTCCACACTGCGGGCTCGTCTTGTTACATGCTTTGCTGGCTATTGAAGACTTCAGAGAAACCCCCTCTGAGGAAAACAAAGGAAGAGATAAAAGACGGTGCGCTGCCTGTTCGGCTCCGTTCTACACTTCTCTCTCTCTCCATCTACCGTTCTTTTGACCACACTCTCTCATTCTCTCTCCCGGGATGGGGAGAAAACTGTGTATGATAGCAGTTTAACGACCTCTAGCTTAGAAGGAGAATTCAGTCCATCTCCCATGTCCATTTTTTCTCTTTGTTGTTGGGCATGTGTTTTTCCTATTATGTGGATGACTTTTTTTCTGACTATCTGACACTGCACTTTTGGGAGCAGGATAGAAAGCTGTGGAGGAGCAACATAAAGTGGTACTTTTAGCGGCACTAATTTGCAGTGTGCAAACTATCACTCATTACCCTTTGATTAAATATCCAGTCCCTTGTTTTTGTCAGTAAATCAAGCAGGTCTTTTTGTTTGTGGTCATGTATAGACTAACTACCTAAACATTGTTTCCAATGGATCTGTAATTGGTGTCTGCCAATTGTGTAACTGTGTAATAATTAATGCACAAAATCATGAGTCTGTATAGGTAAAAAAGGACTCTTTTTCTCCAAGAGTAGGACAGTGAGACATGCTGTCCCAGTCTAACAGCATGCTTTTTACCCTCATCCTTTGACAGCAGAAGAGAAAGTCTTTTTGGATATGTGTGTTTAAGCTTTAATATACAAGAGAAAGTACAATGTATTGTGGACATCGGTAGATCACCATTTTCACTATTTAAAACAAATCAGGGACAAGTTATATTTTCACAGATCTGCAGTCTGTGGCATGTATCTGTTTTCAATATTAAAACACTCAATAACTCCACATTTTCATCTAAACTTAAAAAATAAATAATGGAGCAAATAATGCTGTAGTACATTGCTAAAGGACCACTGAAAGAGACATATTCTCTTGTGTGTCCTCTGAACTGGTGTCTACTTTAGTCCTTTATGTATTTATTTTGTGCAGATTTATGTTAGATTGTAAACATATGTCACAGGAGGAGAATATGGAAGTATTCAACCTCCCAATGACTTGGAAAGACACTTAAATGGATCCACTTTAGTTCATGGGCAGTGCTAAACCATTAATGCTCAGTTATACTTACTTTCTCTAGTTCCTCCCTAACCTTCAATGGAACTACTACTGTAGTGTTTATATATTGTGTTTGTGCCTCACGCCTGCTTATTTCTGTACATGAATGAAAGACTGCACTCAGCTGAGAAGGCGGTATTGTTTGCTTTTACAGCCCTGCTGCTGAGCAGCTGTGTGAGTAGAAACGCCTGCGTGCAGTGCAGGCGTAGGCAGGCTTGAATTCCCCACTGTGCTCTAAGACCAGGATAACCCTTACTATGGAGCATTCAGCGGCACTGTCCTCACTTTCTTTGGACCATCTGAAGAGCTGGGCTCTATTGGGCCTTAGCCTGTGGTTCTGTTTGGTAGCATGTTTTTAATAAGGGCCGTGTTTACTGCTATGTGATACTTTCATTAGGTGGTGGGGCGGCTGCTGTTGGGAGTGTTTGTACTGGCGACTGTACCGGGGCCTGAGGTCTGGCTAGAGAGGAGGGAGACCTCATGAATGATTAAGTGCAAATCGGCAGTGCCTCTTTCTGCCCAGAGAAAGCCAGGGGGATGATGAGGGAGTGGGAGTATGCAGAAAGGAGCTCCATTTTTGTTCAGCTTCTTAACATTTTCGCTTTCTGTACTTTCTAAAACCTGTGGCCGTTTAATAATTTCAATGGACTACAGAAAGATTTTGGCCTCTGGTCTAACAGGTTTTTTTGTTTATATTTATTTAGATTTTTCATGGTACTTCACTATGCAGAAATGGTTATTTTAAAAGATTTAGCTATAATTCCTTTCTTCAGTGTTTGACCAGGTGGACTAATTGCAATATCTGTCTCTGTCTCTTATAGGTAAAGATGAGCCCAGCAGCTACACCTGTACAACCTGTAAGCAACCATTCAACAGCGCCTGGTTCCTGCTGCAGCATGCCCAGAACACTCATGGCTTCCGTATCTACCTGGAGAGTGAACGTGGGAGTCCCCTCACACCTCGAGTTGGTGCCCCTTCTGGGATGGGTGCCGATCTTGCCTCCCAACCTCCCTTACATGGCATTCACCTGCCTGAAGGCAGCCCCTTCAACTTGCTCCGGATTCCCAGCTCTGGACGTGATGGTCCCCCTCTCAGGGAGGGGCGTTTTCCACCGACTCCTCCACTATTTAGCCCACCACCCCGCCATCACCTGGACCCCCATCGCATGGAGCACCTGAGCCCAGAGGAGTTGGCCCTAGCCACTCACCACCCGAGTGCCTTTGACAGGGTGCTGCGCCTCAACCCCATGCCCCTGGATCCCCCTGCTATGGACTTTTCTCGCAGACTCAGAGAGCTAGCTGGCAACACCTCAGGGTCAACCCCCCCTCTCTCACCCAACCGACCCAGCCCCATGCAAAGGCTTCTGCAACCATTCCAAACAGGAGCCAAGCCACCGTTCCTGTCCACCCCTCCCCTTCCATCCTTGCAGTCCCCCTCTGGCTCCCAAACTACTCCAACACCACTGCCCCAGCAGCCCAACACACCCATGAAGACCAAGGCCTGCGAATTCTGTGGGAAAACCTTCAAGTTTCAGAGTAATCTTATAGTGCATCGGCGCAGCCACACAGGCGAGAAACCCTATAAGTGCCATCTCTGTGACCATGCCTGTACCCAGGCAAGCAAACTGAAAAGGCACATGAAGACACACATGCAGAAAACCTCACCCACCACAGTCAAGTCTGATGATGGCCTCTCCACAGCAAGTTCTCCTGAACCTGGGACCAGTGAACTAGTAGGGAGTGCCAGTAATGCCCTCAAGTCTGTGGTAGCCAAGTTCAAAAGTGAGAATGACCGTCATATTCCAGAGAATGGAGAAGAAGAAGAGGAAGAAGAAGAAGAAGAGGAGGAGGAGGAGGAAGAAGAAGAGGAGGAGGAAGAAGGAGAGGAAGAAGAGGAGCTGGAACGAGAAGGGACTCGTAACAACTTCCATTTTGGCTTGAACCTGGAAGCCACAAGACACCATGAGAACAATGGTGGGCGACTAGGTGTTGCTGAGGATGGAATCCCACGCTCTTTACCTGAGGTGATGCAGGGCATGGGCCTGGCAGCCAGCATGCAGCACTACAGTGAGGCCTTCCACCAACATAAGCGAGGAGTTCTCAACTCCGACAGCAATGCGCACAGAGACATCTGTGATGAGGACTCAGCAATGGAGTCTGACCGTGTACAGGAAGGCTCAACTATCAATGGCCGGGGCTCATCTCCCAATGAGTCGGCCTCTGTGGGCCTATCCAAGAAGCTTCTGTTGGGCAGCCCCAGTTCCCTCAGCCCTCTTTCCAAGCGCATCAAACTGGAGAAGGACTTTGACCTTCCCACGCCAACCATCCCCAACACTGAGAATGTTTATTCCCAGTGGCTGGCTGGCTATGCTGCCTCACGGCAGCTCAAGGACCCCTTTTTGAATTTTGGGGATTCCAGACAATCGCCTTTTGCCTCATCTTCAGAGCACTCCTCAGAGAATGGCAGCCTGCGCTTCTCTACACCCCCTGGAGAACTTGACGGCGGTGTCTCTGGCCGCAGTGGTACAGGTAGTGGGGGAAGCACACCACACCTCGGCCCTGGCCGACCTAGCTCAAAAGATGGCAGACGTAGTGATACCTGTGAATTCTGTGGCAAAGTGTTTAAAAACTGCAGCAACCTGACAGTGCATCGGCGTAGTCACACAGGCGAGCGACCCTACAAGTGTGAACTCTGCAACTATGCCTGTGCCCAAAGCAGCAAGCTCACACGGCACATGAAAACACATGGGCAGGTGGGAAAGGACGTTTACAAATGTGAAATTTGTCAGATGCCTTTCAGTGTGTACAGCACCCTGGAGAAACACATGAAAAAATGGCACAGTGATCGCGCCTTGAACAGCGAAATTAAAACTGAATAGTGATGGTGAGTGGAGGCATACTTGCAGCAAACCTCCTCAAATCCCACCCTTGTAGATTTTTCCCTGTTTGGCTAGTCCAGTGGAAGCTAAGACAACGTGCTTGGCACCACCAGCACACCCTTCTTCATTTACCGTTGAATGCATGTTCTGTATCGGGGCAATACTATTGCATTGACGCAAACTTCGAGCCTTTCTCTTGTGCAATAATTTACATGTTGTGTATTTTTTCTTTTTCTTTCCCTTTTTTTGATAATTAGACAGCATGCATGATATGTTTTGGCTATTTTAAAAAAAAGAATTGTCCCTGGCTGGTTAGTTGTTGAGTAAATGTGTTGCTGTTTTCTTGTTCTGTTTTTTATTCAAAAAATGAGAAGAGAAAAAAAGCAACCATGCTGCATACATTCTGTAAAACATATCATGTACAGTTTTATGTTGTAACATGGAGGACAACCGTTTATCGCTAACCCTCTTCGGAGGAGCTGGGAATCGCACTTAAACTAATCTTTCAAAAAGATATTCTGTCCACATAGGGTTAAAATATTAATTGTCCCCTATTACGGAGCATAAAGTATTGACAGCCTTTGAATTTCTTAAAAAAAAAAACAAGGAGTCATCAAAATTTGAATTTGTACTATCATTTGGTAAAACAAACAAAAAGAGTGCCTTGGATCTTGAAACTGCATTGGTTAATGTTTTTATCTGCTCTAAGCTTGGAATCTCAGCCAGATATTGGAAATGGATTTATTTTTCACTTGAGGTTCTTGCATCAAGTACCTGACTTTGACACTGTCTACATGGAAATGATGATAATCAAAAAGCTAAAAGCTAATTTGTAGTTAATCATCATTAGCTACCTATAACACATGCACTCTTCAATTATAGTATTTTTTATTATCCATGGTACATCCAGTATTGTGTTGGATTAAACCATGTTTACTCTCCAGTTAAGGGTACTGTCCTCGGTGGTACAGGTTTTTAATCCACAGTCATAAGCTCTTTCATAGTTTGTGAAGGTTCTCTTCTCTGTAGCAAGCAGTCTAATGCGTGTATCGGGTTGTATGAACATCCACTGCAAAAGGTACACTTCGCAGCCTATGTCATGCAGTGTTTTTGAAAATAATTTTGAAGAATAATTTCATCTGTCAGTGATGATTAATTATGAATTGCATACAGGTATGAATCTTGGTCCCCAAACAAATTTCTCTAGCACTGACTGGAGTACTTATACCTGTGTTCCTTAAATTATAAAGAGGGGAGAGGGAATAATCAGGACACATGACTTTTGTGTGAAATATATGTTTAGGAGGACTGTTTTTTTTTTTTTTACGTTAAACATGTACCCACTTTTGACAACCATGTTTTCAGTCTTTAGAAAGCACTTGACACTCGGCCCCTTCAGTCTGTGTCTGACGCTCTGATTGGTGGTGTAGTGGTTGAGTATAAATTACGACTGCTTGCATAGACAGTAAAGTGCACTGTTAAAGTTTCCCAGTTTACAGGTATTAACATGAGGGAAAACTTCTTTCAAGTTTGAAAAATGTGTCATTGTTGAACATTATGAAGCCAACTCTTTACCCAGTCCAGCACCCACTTATTGAAAAGTCCAACTCCAATATAACGTACAAGCTTCGGGGCATAGACCTCCTGTCAAACAATGGACTACGGAAACTTGCTGCTTTCACTGCAAGAAGATTTTTTTTTTTTTTGTACAAAACATTTTTTAAAAATATGAATATAAAGCATTTTTAAATAATTAGCAAATCATTTTTTAGGGAACCTGTATTTAAGTTTGATGTTGTTTCTCTTTCCTCTTTGTCTTGGTGGTGTTCAAGAACTGATCACAATATATATAGAATGGGAAAAAAAATCTGTGATTTTCTGTTTATTTCCTTTTTTTCTCCACCGTGGCTCTTCATAGCTCTTCAGGTCAAACATAACTTGCATTGGGGAAAGGTTTAAGATTATATATAAATATATAATAGAGAACTTAAATATAGGAAAATGCACACTCATGGTCAATTCCTATGCTAAAACACATTTATGACCTACTTTCTTCTGTATTTCTAGAATGGTATTTGAATTAAATGTTCACCTAGTGTAGGCACTATAGTATTTATATTGAGGCTTGTATTTTTAACTGTTGCTTGTTCTCTCAAAAGGTATCATTGTACCTTTTTTGGTAGTGGAAAAAACAACAAGCTGCCACGGTATATTTTTTTAATTTGGCAGGATAATATAGTACGAATTATTTGTATGTTTAAAAATTACATTAAAAAAAATCAAGAAAAAAAAAAAACAAAAGTATGTGGCATTGTATAAAGGAGGCCATCTAATGGTTTCCCTGAGGAGTCTTTTGAGAATGTCCACACTAGCTAAAACAGGTGGTTGTACATATCTTTTTTCGGTTCTTTTTTTAGACTCTCCTCTTCTGCTGCCATTCTGTATGCAGTAATGCAAGCTGATGTTGGGTTCTTCTGTAGTGTGCTTCTCTGTCTTCTCACCTGACTACATTCCAGTATCTTAAAGAGAACAAATGTCATATGCAGTAAATTATCCGTACAGAAATGAACATCATTTAAATAAATGACTTAAAAATAATCAATGTTTTGCAGGTTTTGTTTCATTGCCAAATACTATGGTGCTTTATATTTAGATTGGGATGACTTTCGTATGCAAAGCATATTTAAAAATGAAATGGAACTAATAGAAAAGCCCACTTGAGTTCATACTTTTTTGTAAATGGCAATGCGAAATATTTTGTTATCCGCCTTTTCTATTCCTGTTCTGAAAGCTGTTGTTGTAACTTGAACTTGAACTTTATCTTTTACAATGGGAGTCACTATTTATTATTACTTAAATGCTCTGTTCAAAACAGAGACATGGAATGGATCTTTTTTTTTTGTTTTCTTTTTTCTTTTTCTTTTTTAATTTTTGTTATTATTGTTTTCCTTTAAAAATGACCAAAGGTCATTTGCAACTTTAGCTTTTTTGTTATATTTGTTTTTGGTCTATGTTGAGTTTTATTGGAGAAACCACTGTCTGTGTTTTCTGGCAGTTGTCTGCATTATCCTGTTCACACACCCATTTTGTCCCTTTATTGAATCCAATTAATAAAAAAAATCAAAGTATGACATTGTGGTACGATTTTTGTAGGATTAAAATTAATATATGTGACATATATAGACAGAGTGACAGAGAGAGAGAGGGAGAGATAAACAGGTAGTGAAAGTAACTTGGATGAAACAGTATCAGGTCTGTTTTTACCCCTGTTCAGGTCTGTTTTTATAGTTAAGGTAGGTTGGTTAGAACTGTCATTTGGCCACGACACTATTATATCTATTATATCTATTTTACTATTACTAGAATTAGAATGATCTATTTTACTACTATTACACTCTTATATCACACTTAATCCTTAGATAAAAAGAGCAATCTAGTCAGGCTTACTTCTCCAGCCCAGATACACACATATGCATCTTTTTTAAAATTACATAGAGAGTCCTTTGTATTTTGAGATAAAGGTAATGAAAGCCTGTTCTGTATAATATTCACTATTAGAAAATGACATTTGTTGGATGAAATGCTGGTACCAGACTACCCCAGGGCTTCATCTTGTTCAGTTTTCCTTAAAACCCATGCTTATTCAAATCAGACCAAAACAAGGAATTATTTAAATTCTACTCCATACACAAGTAAATTCCGCTTCTATTTAGGTTCAATTGTGTTTGCAATGTGGGTGAAGCCTGAAGCTCATCCACTGCTAATCAGCAGCATTTTATTCCTCCGTCTAGCAACTCTATCTGTTTTTTTTTTTTTTTACCTTTTTCAAACTCTACCTCTCTACACAGATATTGAAGCCCAGAAAAAAGAAACTATCAGGCTTAAAAACTCTTGAGTCACTCGGCTCTCATCTTGTTTACTGGGATTCAATATTGTGTTTATGTGAGGAGCTGGACGCATTTGTCACAGTTATAAATTAACCCGTATCCCCACAAAATTGGCGTAGATTTTCTTTTTTTCTTTCAGTGTTTTATAGTATAGAATTCTCCAGTCGCTTGGAAAAAATGAACACTGTGGGTTGAGGTTTCTTTTCTGTGTCTCTGTAGAATTGGCCCAGAGGTGTAGTTATAAGAAAAATAAAAATCAGAAGTCATCCTGGATAAGCCTCTTTATGGTCTGCAGAAAGCATTTTTCTCCTGGCTTTGCCCATTACAGGATTATACTGCTGACAAAAAAAATTAACTTTATTTATTGTTGCCTTTTACTGTGTAGTGTTTGTGGTACAGACAAGAACCTGAAATAGTCATGCTTCATTTCCACTATGGCAGTCATTTCTGGCTTTGTTCAATTCATTCTGCGGTGTAGGAAGGTGCATAGGGCAAGAACACAAAGTAAATGCATCTTAATGGACACTGACCGCTAAGTCAAAGTTAGAATTTATTTGTGCTCTCCTGGACATTTACAGTACAGTGAGTGAAATAGACATTAATCATGCATTACCAGTGTTCACTCTCAGTAAAAAGCCTTTGGCATCCTAGGTTAGTAGAATTAAAGCCAAGAGTGTCCAAACTTTTCTTACTGGACTTAGATGGAGCAATAAAAATGAGGCAGCAGTATCTCTGACCACATGCTATTTGTAATAATTACATTAAAGAAATAAGCAGCAGACCTGATTGACACCATCACAATACTTAAGCAGGAGTCTTAAGCACTTGTCTGCTGTGCTTGATTAATGCTGTGTGAATAAAGATTTTACTCATTAGATACATTTTTAGTACAGCACTGAGTCCTGACAAATTACATAAGTATGCATCTCTCCAAACCGAGTGAAAAATATCCACCATGCTTGAAGTCTCCAAAATTCACATTCTTTATTTTATTTCCTTTGTTCTGCCAAAAAGCTTGGTAATATGAAAGGTATAGCACAGCAGTGGGTATCGCTGTCTTACCCTACAGCAAGAAGGGCCTGGGTTAGATTACCGGCTGGGCAGTCAGTGTAATTTCAGCGTGGAGTTTGCATGTTCTCACTGTATATATGTGGGTTTCCTCGGGGAGGTCTGGTTTCTTCCCACAGTCCAAAGACATGCATACAGACAAAATGGAGATACTAAATTGCCTATAGGTGAAAGTATGTGTGTGTGCATGTGTCTGTCTGTGTGTCTGTATGACCTGCAATGGCCTGGTGACCTGTCCAGGGTGTTTCCCTGCCTTCCTCCCAATTAGTATGAGACAGGCTTCAGCAACCTTTTTTTTGAAAACTGTGGAAATACAAGGATAAATCTGCAAAGATATTGCCAAAAAAGAATTATGTGGGTTAACTAACACTAAAACTTTTGTAACACTACACCGTTCTAACTCACTAACTCACTTTTCTAATTTTAGAACTTTTTTGGCATTTCAAAAATGGGCTCTAGACACCATTAGACACCATTCTAATGACAGCGAGTGTTACTTTATCCTTGTTCCAATAAGCATTTGAGATAAAATCTCATTACCCCCCCACCTATTTGTTCCACTACCTGTAACATTTTTTTTCCGGGGAACTGTCAGTGCAGTCTCAGGGAGCCTGTAGGGATGGACAGCTGCTTTGTGAATGGAGGGTCGATCGGTGCCTCTGCAACTTTGGCCCCTACTCCAATCTCATTAAAGAAGGAATCACTCACTTCACTGTTCTGTTTTCCTTCTCAAGTGCAGGACAATAGATAGATAGTTAGGAGCAGCCATGTGTGTGCCATGATTAGATTTGTGTAGGATAATTAATCACAAATGGTGCAAAGGAGGGAAACATGCACAAGGCAGCAGCATAGTTTGAATATGAGTGCTTTAATAAGCTAAGTGATTGATCCCAGGTGAACAGTTTGTTGTGGAGATTGCAGTGCCCTTTAGGATTGAATAAACAGTGTCTGAAGCATGCATACACACACACACACGTGCACACACTCTCTGTCTCTCTTGCTGCACTTGGACACACTTCTTGCCGGTTGAACTTGGGTTATCAGGTATCCGAGGTGGAAGTTCATTATCTTATCAGAGTTTTATAGCATTGCCTGGTCATTTCTGTTGGCCTCTAAGATAAACTCACAAACCCCTCCTTTCTCTCTGTCTTTCACAGCATTTGGTGTGACAGAATAATAAGTGGCCTTGCTTTAGTCCAGGCTGTTTGCAGAGGTGAAGAGTCTAAAGTCTATAGATAGACAAGGAGGCTGGAATGCAAGGTGTGGACAACTGAGATAAAGTTCAGACTATGGAGATTGTAGGGCAAGGGGAGGGTGTGTATGTGTGTGTGTTTGATGAAGATTGGGGGGAGGGGTCCTGCCCTATTTTAGAGTTTAAAGGTCAGAGAGTCAGGACTGTTGCCTGAGAAATTAGAACTCTTGTGTCTCTGTCCTCCAGACTATAACTAGCTGTTGGTGGCCTCTAGCACTGATGGTTAAAGAAATCGAAGCTTTTTCTACGTGTGTAGGTCTGATTTGTCTATAGCAGTATAGATGGGTTGACTGGGTTTTTTTTAAAGGAAATTATTATCTATAATACATTGTGTTGTGGTTGTGATAGTGTAGAAGTTCTCAAACAGTTATCCCTCACACACACACACACACACACACACACACACACTTACATTCTCAGCTAAGCCTGTCTGTGGCCACTGCTAACATGTGTCGCTCCTGCTCAGCTGAGGAAAGGACATGGGGCAGCCCGGGTTAATTGCTGCTGCGGAGCCGAACCGGCAGGGTCACCTTCGCTATGGAAAAGTGGAGAAAAAACAGGTAATCATAGAGGACAGCTAAAGTTGAGCCACAGAGGTTTTTCAGCCCAGATGATAATGGCTGCAGGGGGGAGAGGGAGAGGAGCAACATGGCCACGTCTCAGCTAGGGAATGCAGGCGGCATGTTATGTCTAGTACACACACTGTTTTGTGTTAAGGTGACCCCCATGCACTTTGTCTGCAGCCTCAGACTGTTTTGGCACTTGCTCTC
The DNA here is from genome assembly GCA_028564905.1 of Leptodoras praelongus. Lineage (NCBI taxonomy): Eukaryota > Metazoa > Chordata > Actinopteri > Siluriformes > Doradidae > Leptodoras > Leptodoras praelongus. The sequence goes on along the minus strand of JAOTRJ010000043.1, from coordinate 17,880,620 downwards.
CAGTGTATGCACACAAAACACACACACACATGCACACACACACACACACACACACA
>JAOTRJ010000043.1:17856384-17868590 GCA_028564905.1 Leptodoras praelongus | reverse complement strand
CAGGCTGGTCCAATTTAGTCATGAAACCTCCCACACTAAAATGACAGGTGTTTCAGTTTCATTGTCTAACCCCTGTAGTTCCATAGTAAATACATTATTTTTATTTCTGGTCTTTAAAAGGGGAATGTATAATGTAAAATGCATTGGAATGGGTTCTCACTCTCATGCAGCAATCTACCATTTTTCTCACTAACCTAGAAGTCAAACTAAAGTTGACACAAATCAATGCCTGCTTTTTATTACATCTTAAATACAAAATTTCATTGCTATTATTTTGGTTTTTATTTGATTGTGTAATTTCTTTCAAGTCATGAAAACATTTTTGTTTTGTAATTTTGGTTGTATGTTAGCTGTAATAACCCTGAAAGCTTGTGTGCGCGTGTATGAATAGACAAGTAGTAGACGGTCAGACGACAGGGCTCTAAGATGTCCTGAGGTCTGTGTGTGTTGACCCTCAGTGATCTGTAAAGCTGTGCAGGCCTGACTGACATGGTCAGCTGGGTCAAAATCAGTACGCCTGGCACCAGCACTGGCCTCTTTTCTTCACCCCAAACACATTCTGGACATGTGCTCATGTCTGTTCCAGTGGCACCTAAGGACTAGGTCATGAGGGCCATGCAACCTAACTCTTCTGTACTTTGAGCTATGAAGGTGCTGTGACAGACATTTGTGTGTGAGGACATTTACATGTTAGAGGACAACTGAACTTATGCTTACAGTAGCATCATATGCTGTATATAGATTTGTTTTATTTTTCTTTTCTTCAACATTTCTGATCAGGTTCCTTTGTGTGTGTTTGTGTGTGTGTTTCACTTTCATGGATTCTAATAATATAGCCATTTCAGTGTGTACTAATTGTGTGTGTGTGTACTATGTTACTTGGATTCTAATAGTGTAGTCATTTCAGTGTCTACTTATTGAGTGTGTGTGTGTGTGTGTGTGTGTCTCCTATGTTACTTGGATTCTAATAGTGTAGTCATTTCAGTGTGTACTTATTGTGTGTGTGTGTCCTATGTTACTTGGATTCTAATAATGTAGTCATTTCAGTGTCTACTTATTTTGTGTGTATGTGTGTGTGTGTGTCCTATGTTACTTGGATTCTAATAATGTAGTCATTTCAGTGTCTACTTATTGTGTGTGTGAGTGTGTGTGTGTGTGTTCAATGTTTCTTGGATTCTAATAGTGTATTAATTTCAGTGTCTACTTATTGTGTGTGTGTGTGTGTGTGTGTGTGTCCATATCCTATGCTACTTGGATTCTAATAATGTAGTCATTTCAATGTCTACTTATTGTGTGTGTGTGTGTGTGTGTGTGTCCATGTCCTATGTTACGAGGATTTTAATAGTGTAGTTATTTCAGTGTCTACTTATTGTGTGTCCGTCCTATGTTACTTGGATTCTAATAGTGTATTCATTTCAGTGTGTACTTATTGTGTGTGTGTTTGTGTGCATGTGTGTGTGTGTGTGTCAGTGTCCTATGTTACTTGGATTCTATTAGTATAGTCATTTCAATGTGTGTGTGTGTATATGTGTGTGTGTGTGTATGTGTGTGTGTTTGTGTACCATGGGACCAGTGGACTGTTCTGCTGTGGTCGCTGTTGGACGAGCCACTTCAGTAAGTGGCTTTTAAAAAGCCCGTAAGGCCATGATTACTGGCCACTCAGACACTAAGTTGCAGTGGGTGGCTACATGACACTACTGTCCTCCACTGTCACCCCTCTACTTTCCTTCCTCCACTTGCTTCCCCTGCTCTCACTCTCTTTTTCCCTCTTTTTTTTCTCCTTCCTGCTATTTTAGCCAGTATACCTTTGCTCAACCCTGACAAGGTTATGCCACTGTGTTCTGAGTATCTATTGATTTCCACCATCAAAGATCCATGCAGCCAGAGAGGGCTTTGCTGCTTCGGATAACACTCTGTCTTTCTTCTTTAGTTCCTTCCCTGTCACACACATGTCTCACTGCTGTCTCGGGTCTCCTGCTTGTGTCTTGCTCTGGTCTTGGTCTTGTTGCCTTGTCTCTAGTGTCTCACGACCACTGTGCTGTAGATAGGTGACACTGGCTTCCAGAGTGCCATAATCCTCTATGTCTCACATATACCTGCTTGAATAATCAAAACAAAAGGGAAAAAATGAAACAAAAATAACACATGGAAGTTGTATTGTGATCAATTTCACAAACGTGATTGTAAGACTTTTACTGTCCCAGATTGAACCTCAGAAAAGGTAGAGTGTTTCCATATTTAGAAATTATTCATAAGATTTGAAGTCATGGCATCATTTGCTTTTAGGAGGGAAAATGAGATTTTATTATGCGGTTGCTTATGAGTGACTCCCATCCCAGACAGAGGAATGAATGGCTTAATGCCAAGGCCAATTGAGAGGCGCTGTTGAGAGCCAGGGGGAAGATTTTCATAAATTATTCATCATTATACAAAATAATCCTTAGTAGGATTGGGAAGGGGGCTGGGTGTCAGTTGGGAACAGGAGTTGTGTAGGGGGGTCATGTTGGGGAGACAGGAACGTTAGTTTGTGTTTGAGGATTAGCCGTAAATATATCTTTCATAACGTTCACAGCCGCTCTGCTTCACTACGAATGTGCATTTGTCTATATTAATGGACATGGTCTTGGTAGTAGTTGAGGGGTAAGGTGTTAAGATTTGTAGTATCGAAAGTGTGTGGTGTGAGACAGTGGGGGAGGACAGGTTGACCTGGCTGGTCTGGGTGCACTCTCTCTCTCTCTCTCTCGGCCACGGGAGAGATGGAATGGATGGAAATAACCCCCCTTCTAGACCAGACTCATATACAGACGCACAGCCTGAGAGACCAGACACTTCATCATGACCCAGGGTGAGACCCAGACACACCCCATCACACAATCGCATGGACACAGACACACTCAGAGACACACACACCAGGACGCACCCTCACACACAATCACACTTGCACAGACATGCAGGAGGAGGGGGTTTTGAAGAAGAAGAAGAAAAAAAACCAGAAAGAAAATACTGATGCCAGTGGCTTGAGTTGGAGGCCAACTGATAGTAAGGCAGACGTAGACGAGGTCATCCATTAAAATCTGTTTAAGGATGTTTTTTTAAAGGTGGAATGTTAAGGTGGAATTCTCCAGACTGTCGAGCCCCAAGGACACAGAGGAAAAGTTATTCTTATTAACACTGCAATTTAATTCAATTTGGAGCCATCTGCCACAGCAAATATGCACACCAACACAGTGCTGTCTCTCATCCCTTGACAGGTCCCTGAGTGGCGACACAAAACGATATCTTAAATGTCCTTCAGCTTTGACTCTAGAGCTAATGGACTATAACTCATCAACGTTGTCTACTTGGATGAAAAACTTTCGCAGTGGTTTATCCAAGTGTCCTATTTGAGGACAAAGCAACAGAAGAGGAGAGAAAAAAAAACTCCCTCCAGGATTTATGCGCAGTATCACTTCTTTTAAAAAAAAAGAGTTTGCTGAGGCATAATCATATCTGTTTTACTATCCTGTCGGCATACCCATGCACTTCATGAAATGTATTTTGAAATCATGCCCCATGGTTTATGGGACATCTATAAAGAAGGCTCCATTAAATCCAGGTGCTGCTCTGTGAGAGGAAGTCTAGGTCGGAGAGTAGTCATCGCTAGCAAAAGTCTGTCTGAATTTTCTGAAACTTCACTCACATCGTGCTCTAGACTCCAGACAGGACACTGGACATCTGGCTTTCCACTCATCATCGACATGCATGCTGAAAAACGAACAGTGGATAAAGACTTTAGACGAGGAATAATGGTAATTTGGCATTGAATTACACAGTTTTCTGCTGTCCTCTGTCTCACTCAGTTATAATTTAAGTCCCTCTTATTAGGGAAAAAAAAACTGGGCCTTCCCCTGTTGACTCACCTTCTTCTTACTGAGTACAAATGCCCTTTGAGAATCAGGAGCTGTGTCGGGTTGCGAAAGAGCTCTTGATTTAGGAAATTATTGCAAACATGATTGAGCTAGTGGTGATGATTATTGTAATAACACAGCCGCTTGATGAAACAGAGGCAGCTCTGGAGCGAGCATACCTAATGAGGACTTGCAGAATAGGGAGGCCTAATGTGAAAAGCGTTTAACATGAGAATGAGAGGGTCCCTGCCCCTGTCTCCCCCTCACTGTGAGGGAGCTGGGCCCAGCCTGGTCGCTGTTGCTCCAGCTGACCACCCTGCATAAATCTGTTTGGCTAGACAGGTTACAAGGTGGGAACCCTTGCCATTCCTTTATGTCTTCTTCCACTGTAAAAGCACAATCTAATCTAGACCATGATGTTCTGCCTACCGTGTCTTTTTTAGCTACACCTACATGACATTTTGCTAAATATAGACTTTGCTGTGCATTCTGTCCTGCTATTATAATATTAGAACAGCAGACCTTTATAGTATCTTTAACAGTAATAAATAAAAAATGTATTGCAGTGGAACTTATTCCTCTATATCTTACTGGAAAATGACTGTTTCCAGCAGGGAAAACATATCCAAAACTTTAAATATCCAAAGTCCCAAATTCTAACAGAAAAAAGAGCACCCCATGCCATTCCTTGAAGTCTGTCCATGCCCAATTTCCAATGCTCCAGCTCTCCCCATCCCCCTCCATAATGGCTTGCTGGCTGGCTGGCTGGGCTGGCAGTATGTGTTAAGTGCTGTTGAATACTAGTGACCTTTAATAAAGAAGGGGATCCCGAGACTTCTTTCCCAGACATGAACTGACCTTTCAAACCAGACGAGGGGCCAGCAAGGGAGGGAGGGTGTGCAGGGCCTTGGGGGTGAGGGGGTTCTTGGAGTTTTGGGGGAGTGTTCACACTGTGGACTTTGAACCGGCCAGTTCCCGCTGTCCTGCTGGGTGTCTCGCCCTGCCAGAGGAGTCTTTTCCCCCCACTTTTCTTTCTCTTTCCTCCACTTTTTTCATTGTGTAAGAAAGAATATTCCATATGCAAAGAGGCCCAAGCTGCCAGGCCTGAACCTTTGCAAATCAATTTGTCTGTGAAGGCGAGGTATGCAGCAGGACACAAAATGCACCTCACATTCTCTGACATCATTGCTTTTGCCACTCTTGTCCATTTAAAATAACACTACTTGAAATTCCAACCACCCCCCACCCCCACACTCACAAATATGAAGAAAAATATGAAGACTCACCCTGCAAATAAAAATAGAGCAAAGTGGTGACACCTTTGAATGCGTAACTGCCCTTGCTGTTTATTTAGAACATGCAGAAGTGGGTTGCCATGTCCCTTTGTTATCTTTTCCCACAGACAAAACAGCTCTGAACACTGTACAATGGCACTTAATGAATACCTATTTTCCAAACACCTTAGAGAGCAAACAGCCCATTAAACGCCCATGAAATCTGTGCTGAAGATGAAGACTTTAGGTCTGGTGACATTCCACACAAACAAAAAAAGAGTCTAAGCAGATGAGGAAGGTCAAGAGATGGATTTTACGTGATTGTCTCCATCCTTATCAGTGGTTGTACATGCTTGATGTCCATTTTGCTAGTATCCTTTCTTGGCATAAAATAGCAATTTCAATATTGTGTGAATTAAATATTTACATGTAAAAAAGCAGCAAAGTATTATAGCTATATAGGCAATATTCAGTACTGAATTACTGTGTGTACAGTGTTTGGTAGTGAACACTGCAGTGAATATGAATGTCCTTGGTTTTTACTGTGTGGACTCCAGTAGATGTGTGTAAGAGGCTAACCTCTGACATGCTTTAAATACCTTCTGCCATTGTTAAAATATTCTAAAGATTGATTTCTTTCCAACAACTGTACTGCCTATGTGCTTAAAATATGACCAAAAAAATGAAATACAGTATATGTGAAAGTCTGTCAAACTGTGGGCCTATAAAATAGTAAATGACTCAATACACGTGTTGTAATGTGCGTGGCCTTGTCACTCACTATCCCTTTGACTGCGACAGGTGAGAACTTCACTTCCAGTGTGTGTGTGTCTGTGTGTGTGTATGTTCCTTGTTTTTATGTCTCAGGATCTGAATATCTGATATTTTTAACCTTGGGGGGACATTTTGCTGGTCCCCATGTGGAAAGTGTTGTAGTTTTTAAGAAAAAAACATCCAAAAAGTTACCTTTTCATTACCAAGGTTAAGGTAAGGGTTAGGGTTAGGTATAGCATTAATTAGCAGTATAAATTATTATGTCAATAGAAGATCCTAACAAATGTAGCATGACGCAACTCTGTGTGTGTGTGTGTGCGTGTGTGCATATGCATATCAATGTGTGTTTGTGCATGCTTTTGTATTTACAGCGAACCTGGTTGTTATGATGTAAACAACCATGAACTCTCCATCTCTCTATCTGTCTCTCTCTTTGACCTGCCCTCAGCCCTGCTGTCAGACCAAGGACAATTTTTATGCTCGGCTTTATTTAAAAATCACTACAATTGATAGGAAAAAAACTACATTGATAGAAAAAACAACACAGCACCATTCATCCTATAGAGTTTTGCTTTATAATGCTTGGAAATTTCGACCAGTAGTTTCAAATAAGCTGGTGGCTTATTTAATTGCTTGTGGCGTGGCAATTGAAAGAGAGAAAGGAGAAAATCATGGGGAGTATTGATCACATACAGTCTTCCATTTCATTAAACAGCCCTCTCTCTGTCTTGATTTTGCTTTCCTTCTCCAATTTACAACCCTTAATTCAGATTTCATCCTTTATATGTGAATGTGTGTGTGTGTGTGTGTGTGTGTAAGTATGTTTGATTCCTGATCAATATCTGTCCCCCTGTGAGGCCCTGTCTAGCCAGTTTCCTCCTGCCCCTTTGAGTCTAATGAGTGGCCTTGACCGTGGAGGGACGGGGCAGACAGCCAGCACCAGATCTGTGCCTGAGACACACGAAGAGACAGCCCCATGACCTTAGGCCCCATCAGCTGCAGACTCGATCAATCTAACCCCCCCAACACACCTCAACACACACAGACAGAGCATCCCAACCCCAAACACTGCCACACTGTGACCTGCACATTACATGAAATCTGCCACATTAGAATTTTTTGTTCCTAGACTAAAAATCTAAAACCCAAAACCCACAATAAGTGCTGTCTATTTTTATAGTTTCATTCAATGCTTAAAACTCGTTATGGAGCTTTCCAGGGCTATTTTAAAGGAAATGTTGAGCCAAAAGTGGAATTTATACAGTTGTCCACTTACCCCAAATTTAATTAATTAGCCATTTATAGAGGAAAAGGTATCTGTATTTAATTTGTTGACAAACTATTCCTTTCATATTCTATAGGCTTGACAATTGCCTGAATGTTCAACACTTAAAAACAAACAAAAACAAACAAAAAAAATCAACATTGCAAAATGCTTTCTTTCTTTCTTTCTTTTATTTATTTATATCTAGTTTTACCCACCAACTCATTATAAAGCCAATTGTCTTGATACTTTTTCTTTGCCTGGGCTTGACTTTATGAGCCAGTGGATTAACTCCATCCACCCCCCTGCCTTTTTTTTTTACTCTTTCTGCTTTTGCCAGAGCAATCCAGGAATGCATTTCTAATCAGACAGTGGGAAAAAGAGAAGTACAGAAGAGAGCAAAAGGAAGAGAATGCCTAATTGAAGCAGGGGATTTCTCCTGATCTCTGCTCGGGCTGCCTGTACTTACAGCTCCGTCGACTTGCCCTTCATTTCCATGCCTTTATCTGCGAGCAGAGGCTCAGAATTCACCAGAGAATGACTTGCTTTCTTACTGCTCACTCTGCGTCCCATTTTATTCTCATATCATGCCACCATTCTGACCAGCGAGTTCAGCTATATCAAGTTATTTATATGTGTTTGAGAAAAGGAGCTTGTATATAAGAGGTGTGCATTTATATATGTGTCAAGGGAAAGAGATGGTGTTCTATGAGGCTCATAGTACTGTAAGGAAGAGGTTGTGTGTGGTTCAAACATGACAGAATGAAAGAGGAGGTGGTAAGGGGGAAGATCTGGTCATTCCTGAGCTGTGCGGTGGAGGGCGGAAGGTCAGCCGGTCCCCTCAGATAAGGCGTTTCGTGGAAGTCTGAGGGTTAGCCGTTTGTAACTTCTTTCACTTGTGCTTCACCATTTCCTTCAGTGCACTTACTCAAGAGGCCATGGTCAGCCATGACAGGGCGATAAGGAAATAAGGGCCTAGTTCAGTGGCCCTGATAAGACTGTGTGAGGGGCCTCAGGGAGGAGAAAAAGGGAAGAGAGGCACGGGTGGAATAAACAAAGAGACGCCCTGCTCCCTGTTAAAGAGATTAATTGTAGCACTGACACCTTTTGCCACTGACAGGCACCAGGCAGGAGAGTTTGCCTCATTGTGAGGAGAAGAGAGGCATCCAGGAGCACCATCACCCTGCCCTTGGAACAGATGTAGCCTGTTGGCAGCCTTTCAAGCCTTTTATGAAGGTTAAAACTCACATATCAAAAGAGCCTGAAGACAGCTTGACAAGACTTACAAAGGTCTCAGGGATTAAAAATTAATATTCATTATTGACTGAAAATGATTGAATTATGGTTGAGGGTGTTCAGAGGCTCCAGAATATATCATCTTATGCTGTTGGTTTCTCAGGTTGATGCACAACAGCTTAGGAGTGACAGTGTGTGAAGCATCCTATGCAAAACAGTAAAACGTTAAGAGCCACTGATAGTGTTCTTGAATATATTCGGTCATGTATTTCGCCTAAATATTTGCACTATTGCAGACTTTCATCATTGTGCCTGTGAGATGAGCTGTACTGCAGGCTTCATATTTGAATTTCAGCGGTGTTGCGTGCTGTGCGTGGGTGGGAGCCCTTCACGACGCATCTGGATGCATTCGCATTGTGGAAAAGATTGACAGGGTCCCTTTGTCGCTCACTGCTCAGGGATGCACCAGCAGATCAAGCATCTGCTTAATCATACTGCACAGTGAGAGGCTTTGCTTCTGTACAGAATGTACAGAGATGCTCTCTAACAGTTTGGACTGCAGTTCTAGCAATGTCTACTAGCAAGCATCACAGCATCCAGACTGAGGCACTGTAGCGTTAAATAACTCTCCGTACCAGTGGGTGGCAGTAGTCTGTATATATAATCAAATTAAGAAAATCTGGGTATTGCAGAAAGACCAAACATACTGTATGTCTCAAACTGTACACTCTAGTACTGAACTGGTGTATCAGTATCATACATACCAGGCATAGTATTTTTACAACCTTTTTAGAATGCTGTTTAGGACAAAGGCAAACAACTAGCATAATCATGCTAATGTGAATCTCTGTGAACTGTGTGTTCAGTCTGCTTGCCTATTGCCCAAATATAGCTAGATACAGCAGATCAGATGTTGAATGTTGAGTGTCCCTCACTTTGTTGTCCTTTCTCCTGTGTTAATTCCCTGAACAGAGATTTCTCTTTCACCATCATCCTCCAACACATTTTTAACATTCAGTCAGACCCCTTTCGACAACTATAGCACTCAGCTACAGTTAGATTCATGTGTTAGGAGCTCTAAGTTAATGTTAAGCTGTAAGGAATATGAAGGTCCAAGTTATGTTGACCAGTGAAATAACATAAATATATCTGCTGTATTATTTGCTGTGCAGGCTAACTCAACAATTACAGCAGGAGACTCATGATTTCAGGAACGCTTGTTTGAGCCCGATGTTGGTAAAAACCAACCCACTGGGGGTGCACAAGCCACGGCACTCTTTAGTGCCTGTCCAAAGATTGGGGGGGTTGTTTCAAGAAGGGCATCCGGCAAACATGTAGACCGTCCAGTGTGGCGACCCCTAATGGGATCAGTCAAAAGAATCCATCCATCCGTCTTCTATATTATTTCCTGCTATTATAATTTAACTTCAACAACAATGTTTAGAAATGAAATCCTGCTAGGAAACATCCATGTATAAACAGGAGCTTAAACAACGTACAATGAGTGACTTATGTTATTGCACAGGCCTTATTTCACCCCCTGCTCTATTCAGCAGCCTCTTGAAATACTTTGGCTTCATTAAATAATATGCAAGCTGGACTCAGTGTACTCTTATTTATTTTACTTCACAGGCATGTGAGAGCACGAGTGCAAGAGCTCTGCGCTGGAGGGGGATGATGTGGACATAGCTGTATGTGTATATACATGTGTGTGTGTGTGAAAGAAAGAGAGAGAGTGAAAGAGAACCCTTAGCTGAGAAGCTGGCTGTTTGATGGAACCACTGATCCTTATTTCCTTCCTTCCCTTTTCTAGGGGAGCCTGCATGGTTGCTCCCCTAGACCCCCTCCCCATCCTTCCCACCCCCATTTCCTACTGCCAGTACCAGCTTGGGGACCAGTTTCGCTCGAACACTCCTCTTGACACTTGACTGAACATGGTGGTCGGCGCAAGGCGCTCTAGTTCCTAATTCTCCGAAAAAAAGCACCTGTGTCACAGAGTAAACGTCTTAAAATAAACCTCAAGCCCTTACACGTCCACCAGCACAACACCACCCGCATGGTATCACATGCAAAAGAGCCCTCAGATTAGTTTCACAGCTTCCTTTCCGAAAAAAAAGGTCATGTTTCACAAGAAGTGGGTGACCTTAATATCTGCACGAAGAGCCTTGAAATGTCTCCTTTGACTTTATAACATTTTGAAGTCTTGTCTTCAAGTAACCCCCCCCCTTCTTCCCCAAGATAATATCTAAGTACAAGCATGAAACTCAATCTCTGGGGCTTTGGGTGCAGCGGGCGCATTTTGGGTCACAGCGCTATCATGTATCACCAATCAGCTTTCCACATGAGCATCTTTATCAGATTTTGGTTGCATTTAGAATTCCTAATTAAATAAAATATGACATTATGTAAATGGCGTCTTTGCCATATGGTCCAGGGCACAAGCACTCCGGCATTTAGATGAGGTGTACGAGTGTCCTAGGGTATGTGTCAGTGTCTTCGGGATTGTCCACATGACAATGGTGAAAATGAGCTTTTGGGAAAACAGAAATGTTTTGTTGCATTTTGGCCTTTTGCCCACACATCATCATCATCATCATCATCAGCTTCACGTTTATTTATATAGGGTCTTTCCCATATTCAAGGTCAATTTATATCCATAAAACATGGGAGATTTCAGGGCCTGAAACTACAAACTTTTGAAACCAGGTTCCAGAGTGGAATCTTTGGTAAATGCAACCCTTACACCGCTGTGTCTACAGGCAAATATGGAGCCTTTTGAAAACGATGACAACATGGCCACAACTTGCACACATTTTTACATTTTTAACCTGCACTAGAAGAAAAGGCTAGAATGTTGGACCATCGAACAGCATTTGTAATCGTTTTTGGGAATCCATGTGGACGAGGATGAATTCTCCATATGTTCTTGCATGGATGCAAAATGTTTTCAAAACATTACGTTGTTCTGTGGATGGGGCCTTAAGCACACAGTTTTACTTACAGCAGAATTGCTCAATCTCTGCATGTGCAACCAACTTTCAGCCGGCACACATACACAACAATTCTGTCCTGGCAGCAATGTCCCTCCTCAGGCACAAGCAGTGTCAGAAATACACTCTTAGCAAGATGTTGCCCATAAGCACTTTGAGGATGAATCTTATCTGCTGTTATCTGCTCCTCAGACTGGCCTCTGAACAGTGTGGCTGCTCCACCGGGCCCTTATCTGGCACACCACCTCTCTCCCGGCCCCTGGTTACACTGACTCCATCTGTGTGTGTGTGTGTGTGTCTTGCTGTTAACTCTCAAGAAAGCAGAGGCTGATAAGATACGAAGCATATAGCTGCATATCTTGCCCATCTGAAATGTTTCTCCTGTCCTTCCCTTACTAAGGGTGAAAATGATAGAAAGACAGAGAGATAGAGAACAGAGGGACAGAGGAAGAGCAGGGCAGCTCGAAAGACAACAAACACAATTCACCCTCATCCTGTCCTCCACACTCTGTGGTTCACAGACCATCATCCTGAGAGACAGCCATTTCTGAGAGCCATTTCTCTCTCTCTTCCTCTATACAAATAATGCATTTACCTACATGCTGAATTCATCATGCAAGAATAAATTACACAAGCCTCTTTCACTCTCTCTGTTAGCCACATTCATACCCAGCGGGAGAGATTGCTGTCAGCTCAGTGGCCCCACATCTGGGGCTTCCTGCTGGGTTTGATTGGACCCTCCTTTCCTAAAGCCCCTCATAACCCCCCCTCCCCCTTCGTC
>JAOTRJ010000043.1:17774256-17784331 GCA_028564905.1 Leptodoras praelongus | reverse complement strand
CACATACACTCACTCACACACTCTCATACACACACAGTATATTAGCCTGTCTTACACTGGGACACACAACCATGTCCACAATAATACCACACGCAGACACACACACACACACACACATTCTCTACTCTTTTTCACATGGGGAAGTCATGCAGATCTAAACAGAGAAGGCAGGAAGTCCATAGTGTGCACTCTCTGTGCAGACCCGTCCTGCTCTCCTGGATGTTATCTGTTATTGGGCTCTCTTGTTAAACGACTGGGTGATGATAGGGTAGCATGGAATAAAGGATTCTTTTATGACGTGATTTTTGTCTGTGAGAAAAAAAAATCAGGATGTGAATCCGAATCTGGCTGAATTCCAGCTGTTAGAATGACACCACAGCCAGCCGGGACAGGTGGCACTGTAAGTTTTATATTATGTGTTATCTTTTTGTGTCTGTTGTTTCAATACTGAAAAAGAGTCGACTTTGCAACAATTCTAGCAAACCACTTATATAGTATAAACTTTATTGAATACTTCAGTCTATTCTGAACAGCATCCCTAAGAAACTGCCTCCAAATAATGACGCTCAACTAGGTCAACTCTTTAGGGATCTCATCAGTTTGTGACCTTCTTACCAAATGACTCTGGCCTGCTATGGTGATATTAATTACTCTCGTTACAGATAACATGGAACAATTCAGTGGAATACCCGTGTTACAGCAAGCAAATGTCCCAGTTTAGATTAGACACTTTAAACCATTAAATTAAAAATACATGGCTGAGCTTAGCATTAGACCTGCCTATTTGTGTGATGGTTGCCTGTTTTTGATTTTATACACCTGTGGCCATGGAAGTGATTGAATTGAACACCTGAATTCACTGATTTGGATGGGTGAGTGAATACTTTTGGCAATATGGAGTATGTTTTATCACTGCCTGCCTCGAAGGTTTGAACCTTACGGAGCTAAGATCACAGTAGCCAGAGCCCTTCTTCAAAGTGATGCTAAAAAGTACACCCTCTCTATTCCAGCCACCGTTTCACGATTGTTGTCCATCACACCATAAAAATCCACTAGGTCACATTTTCCCCTCAGGCATGATAAATGTAGCAAAGGGGAGAAAAAAATGTGTATTTTCAGATGAGTGAATAAGCATGTGTTAATTTTCCTTCTTCAGATATACAGTAGTATGTGGAGCCAGGTTATTTATTCACACACATAATATAGGGATTTATTGTGAAAACTCACGCAAAGGGGAGCTGTGGCCTGAGACGAGTGCAAACAATGGACCTATTCCTCCTGTAAACTCTGGTGCTAGACTGCCACATTAACCCTCCTTGACCCTCTATTCTCACCTGTAATAAGACAGAGGACAAGGCTTTTACTCACACACACACACACACACATACACACAAACCACAAACTCCACAACACAGAAGAGCAGAGCAATAGGCCTTAGAGTGCTCATATTCATTAGCCCAGCTTCAGTACCCCATGGAGGTGTGTGTGTGTGTGTGTGTGTGTGTGGAGGTTGAGCAGTTATTAGTCGACTGGGTGAAATCTCCGGTGGCACACAGTCAGATGAAAGAGAAGAAAAGAGAAAGTAAGATGTGTGACAATGCAGTGGTGTGGAGGCCAGCTGCTCAGGTTCAGTGTGTGTGTGTGTGTGTGTAAGTAAGTGAAGGTGGACTGAGAGGGGCCATCAGTTCACAGCCTGTGAACCCCTCATTAGGCTCTTTCCCACCGAGAGAGAGTAGAGTGAGGAGGGTGGGGGGGAGCTGTCAGTGCTCATGATCACAGTCCTTGTCTTTATACACACACACGCGCACCCGCACTCACAGACGTCACACTCATTACATGCAACTGCCACATAGTGGCAAGACACATAGTGGCGTGTGCGTTGCTGGCACACATGGAATGGGTCTTTTGAACACGCTCGGTCTCTTTCTCTCGGTCTCTCTCTTTCTCTCTCTCCTTCGCCCTGGCTGAGTGTCAGTGGCTGTGGGAGTTTGGTGCTGAAGTGAAATCTGATAATCAGGTGTGACAGGCTTGATAGAATAGGAAAAAGCTTAAGCAAGAGCGAGAGAAAGGGACAGATTGGGTGGGTTGAGGGTTAGAAAGAAAGAGAGCGACAGAGCTATTTATTGATAAATTCTACATTCCTTGTACCTGTGCAGAATTTCACTCATTCAGAGTTAACAAGTTGGTACAGGAATAAAATCATCTCCCGAACACCATTGTAGCTCTACCATAGAACTTCCAAACACACCAAATCCACTGATATTAGCACATTTCTGCCAACACAAAAATTTCAGAAGAGGAATTTTAAAGGTGAAAGCAATTTCGATGGAATCCATACAAAAGAAACTATTTGGAAAATCCAGACACTCAACCCTGACCCTACCACTAACCTTAACCCTGAAGGATTAACTTTTGATACAGACTGGGTGCAGTTGTAAGACTGTGTTGCACTTATCAGACATTCTGAATCCTGAACAATTTGTATGGATTTTTAATAAGCAAGGGGGTGTTAATAAGGAAAACAAATAAATGAAGTTGTAAGAAAACCTAATTCTTAAAAAAAAAAAAAAAACCCAGAACATTTCAAAAACTTCCTTACAAATTGAGTCATGCTATGTGAATTTGCGAATGTGAAAGCACACTGGGACAATGTTATTTTTTTATTTATTTATATGTTATTTTTTTATTTCATCATCTATGTGGCTATGAAACAAGATTAAATAGAAAGGACTTTTCCTTTTTCATTCTACACTTGACATGTAATTGAAATATGTTTTTATTAGATATTATATAAGACATAAGCTCAAAACAGCTCATCCTAATTAATCTAATATTTAATGATAATAGTAACTAATATTCCTTTTTTTTTCTTTACTTTTTTTTATTTATTCACATATTCATTCATTCATCTTCAATAACCATGTTGTCCTGGTCATGATTTAATTTAATTTAATTTAAAATATTAAAATGTGTTAATTGTTAAATAACTACAATAACACTGTTTCTGTAATTTCATGAAATATATGCTATGAGATATTTTATGGAAGCAAAAAGACAAACCAGACATTCATTTAAACTCATATTACAGATTTCACAAAGAGAGAGAAAATAAAGAAATCTTTAGCTCTAGAAAGCTCTTTTTAAAAATAATAATATGTTCATGAATTCTAAATATCAAATCATTAATTCATTCATTTATCTACCGTAAGCACTCTATCCTGGTGTAGGTTTTAATGGATCTAGAGCCTATCCCAGGAACACTGGGTGCGAGACTAGATTCATCACAGGCCCCACACACATTCACACACTCATTCACACCTAAGTTAGAGTAGCCAGTCCACCTACCGGCATGTTTTTGAGAGGTGAGATGAATACAGAACAACCTGGAGGAAAGCTATGAAGACACATTAACTAACTGACCCTGTGCTCTGACCCCAATAAGCTAGGATATACGAAGAAAGAATTTCACTAGGCTATAACATTCATGCGACAAAAAAGACTTGAGTAATATGTTGCATTAATCTCTGACTGATAAGATAAAAACCAGTCCTTGGTAGTAGACTCACATTTTTGCTCCTTACTATATGTCCATCTTTGTTCACAGGAACCACCGCGAGCAGTGAGAGCTCTCAGGATAGAACGAGAGTGTGTATATAAGCACATGTGTGTCGAGAGCAGCAGGGTCTCTCTTCCGATGTGTGTTTTACAATAGAGATGTCTGGACCCTCTTTCTTTTATTGATCGCCTAACGCTTTTGAGTACAAAGAGTTAATCCCTGAAAGGCAAAATAGCACAGATTTCATCTCAGTCATGAAAGTTTAAAATGTCTTCTTTTTTTGTTTGGTCCTGTGAGACATGTTCTCAATGTAGCTGGTTGTGTGACCTGGGGCACATTGGAGATCCAATACTGAACCCTATTCATCCTACATTGAACCAGTCAATACCTATTATTAGCTACTGTTGGCCTATCCGCTCAGCTCTGGCAGAGAAAAAGTAGGTTCTGAGATTGGCCAGTAGATGAAGGGAAAGTTTAGACCCCATCCAATTCCTCTTTGCTAGGCCTGGAAATACTTCTGCTGAAACTGTGCTTTAATTGCACAGCCAGGCAAGAAACTAAATAAGATGTAAAGCAAACGATGCTCTTATATTCCTCTAGAAGGATGTGTATAATAAGAAAGAACAATGCTAATCATGAATACTAATCATGATGAAATGTCGCTGTGATTACACTCTTCATATTACACTGAATATCATTGTATGGTGTTAATTGGACTGTTATTTTCTTATGCTGTATTCCCATAAGTATTCTTTTAATAACTGCTGTATTGTTGGTCATGAAACAATGTTACTTAGTGCTTTGTTCTGAAATAGTGTTGTGTATAGTGTAGTATATTGAGGTGGCTGGTCTGCTCACACTTAAGTCCTGTTCCTCTGGGCGGTGTAACACAGTCCAACCCAGTGTGATGAGTAATGTAGCACCGGCCACTGCAGTGACAGTATTGGGCCACTGCTTAAGCCTGAGTAGAATGGAAAGACCTTGTTTGCCAATAGGTAATAAATTGTAGGTTTAATTATAACAGCAAGGTAATTACAATACAGGAAAACACCCAAACTTCAGAGGGGAAAAAGGCAGGAGAAATCCCCCTTGAAGAAAAATAGAGACATTGATATTGTGGAGAAAAAAGCCCTCCCCAAGAAGTATTTTACACAGATGGTACTGTTAGTCCCTGACCAAGTGACCTAGCATGGGGATGTCTGTTTGACAGAGACTACAAACACCTCTGTACATCGCCTGTGATAAGGGAAAAGTTTGTCATTGTGGAGTCATGATGGTATAAAGACATTAGAGTTGCTGTTGATGGCAAGAAGATGCCACCCCCAATGCCTTGACAGCTTCAACACTAGGTTCAACACTTCAACACTAAGAATTTTGGCCAAGGACTCTTTTGTTGTGGAAAAGCAGGAAGGCTCTGTGGCGACTGAAAGGCCGTGCCTTTTCTTGCTTTCTAAAGCACATTTTCTGAAGCTCAGTGTTTGTGACCTGTGGACACAACTCTTTAAAATTTCTCACATTGACCACACTAACTGCTTTGTATAAAGGGTCAGATTTTCCTTGTGTCTGATCTCTTCTATCAAAACATGTTTTCAGATGACAGTCTGATGGATTTGACCTAAATGGATCATAAGGTTTTTTACTTGTTGAGTCTGATTCTCCTCTTCATGATGCGCCATGTATTTTCAACAGGAGACAGATCTGGACTGCAGGAAGGCCAGTCAAGCCACACACTCTATGTATATTTAGCCACACTGTTGTAACTGTCATGCTCAATGAGACCTGGCATTGTCCTGGGAAAAGGTGTTGTCTTGATCAAAAAAACAGGCTTGTCTGACCATAGAACATGTTTCCACTGTTTTCTAACCAAAGACTAAGCTTTTGGTGCATGCTCCTTTTATGCTCTACCTTGATGACCTCACCTGTTACCAGTTAAATTGCTAATTGTGTAACCTTCCAGAAGAGATTTGCTTGTATTACTTGTCTTATTTTGACTCTGTCCCAAATCTTCAAGATTCTTTTGGTACCTTTAGATCCATCCTGCTGTATACTTTAATGTGACTGAGTACAGAGAAACTGGGTAACTGGAACATTTCTTGGCTTTGATTCACATATCATGTTCGGAGTACTTACTGTACACAGCCAATAAAATGCTCTTTGATATGTTAATAACTAATCTGCTCTCAATACACTTTCTGTGTACCAAAGCAGCACTTTTATGACGAATCATTTGAAACACATCTATCTATGTGCAAGGCTACAATTACTACTATATGTTGCTCATGTGTCTAAGTGTAGACACAAACAAATATGTGCGACTGTTTGGAAACAATAGTCCCTGTAATGTCAAAACTCAATGTGGAGTCATCAGTCTTACATCCCAGAACGTTTCATCTCACATGCCTTCATGCACAGCCTAAGTGGCAGCGTATGCAGCATATGCTTTTAAACTTGTCCAGCTTTGGCACTGCCTGAATAGCTGCTGCTTAACACAATGTGAGGACAGAGGGATGAAGGGCCTCGCAGGCACCTCTTTTTGTCAGCCTCACTCACCTTCAAATGCTTGTTGCTGGTCTCAGGACACTGACTCAAACCTCTTCTCAAGGCTGAACCAATCCATCCCTGTGACATAGGCCACTAATGTGTGTGTGAGAATGTGTGCATTCACATGCATTTACAGCTTAGTGACTGGGAAATTGGAGGGAACAAGGAGAAGATACCTCATACATCCTCATACAATGGAGCCTGAGATTATTTTTCTATCCTCACACAAGAAGTGAGCAGTCTGACAACCTCAAAATGTGTTCTTCTCATTCAGGTTCCCAAGGACTGTGAGGAGAGCCATGTCCAGGCCTTGTTCTGGAGCAGAGTTTCTAATGCCATCATCACATGCCACTTTTACAACTCTAGCAGCATCATTATCCCAAGCAAAGACTCTACACACAGTCTACACATTCAGGAGATAAAGGAAATACGTCGAAGAATGCCATGCAGAGAAGCATATTCTTTATGTGCATTTTTAAGATAATAAATATTGGCAAAACTGGTTTTATTAAATGTATTCACCTCACCTCATCCTTGAGAAACATATCAACATATCACCTCATGAATTGGTTTTCCCACAAGGGACACTAAAAAGTCAACAGAATCAATAGAAATGTCATTCAAACATGAAACATTCAAGTTCACTGACTCAAATCCTATACCGAAAGACAAATAAACATAAATATAGAAGCCAGTCCATGCAGCTTGATAGCATTATGTCATTGTAGGTTGAATAATTCTCTGAAGCAAAGACTTGAGTGATTTACTGTAAATTGTCATGCTTGTAGTCTATACCTATAATATTGACCCATCATCTTTTATTGCTCGGAACATCTCTCAGTGGTTTTGGCCATACATCTATATAAGGAGTGCCCTGCCATGGTCTCAGGCTGTTTACACAGTGTAATAGAAGTTTGTCACTATCATACATATTATTCATTGAAAGATATTACCCATGATGCAGCTTCTCCCAGCAAGTGACAGGAAGTAATAAGGCATTTTTTGATAAACAAAGACATCAGAGTGTACATGTCCTTTGCTGACAGTCACTGAATGGGGAGAGATGTACAGTGACATGCACCAGCACATACAGTAGGTGCTGAGATACATGTGCATGTTTATGCACACTATACACACACACACACACACACACACAGTGGTGTCCACACATGCTGATCGAGCCATTGTGACACAGGCGGTACAGCAGCCTGTCACTTCAACTTCACCTGTAAGCAGGACTCTGGCCACGATGAAACACACACCATGGTCCTTTCAACACACTGCCCTGGGAGAACATCACACTCTCATATGGAGCTGAGGTGAGAGAGCTTGTCAGAGCAGTTATAGTGGTAATAGACCTACAGGCCAAGCAGTTCAGCTGTGACAACACAATAGAAACAGATCATTTACTCTCAACTCCTCCACTATACACCCTTTATATTAGCCACTATGCACCAGGCGGAACACACACACACACCAGATAGCAAAGGCAACGAAAAAAACATGCAAAATGAAATATGCTCTTCAAGGGATGTTTTCAAGGGTGATTCTCAAAATATGGTGACTCTCCAACCAGCAAATTGTTGAATGAATTATGTTTTTTCATATTCTCTTTAGGAAATTGTGAGTGTAATGAAATGGATAAGACATTGCACTGGAGTAAGACACTGGACACCAGCAACATTAATCCCAGTGACAGTAACCCTAACTAAAGTAACCCCATTGACAATAACCCCAGCGACAATAACCCCAGCGACAATAACCCCAGTGACAATATCAGTGACAGTAATATCAGTGACAGTAACACCAGTGACAGTAACACCAGTTACAATAACACCAGTGACAGTAACACCAGTGACAATAACCTCACTGAAAGTATCCTCAGTTACAGTACTCCCAGTGACAGTAACACCAGTTACAATAACACCAGTGACAGTAACACCAGTTACAATAACACCAGTGACAATAACCCCACTGAAAGTATCCCCAGTGACAGTAACCCCGGCAACATAACACCAGTGACAGTAACTCCAGCAACATACCACCAGTGACAGTAACTCCAGCAACAGTTTTCACTGTGTACTGTGTATATAGTTGAAATGACAATAAAGCCTCTTGAACTTGAACTTGAAGTAACCTCAGCAACAGTAACCAGTGACAGTAACACTAGTGACAGTAACACCAATGATAGTATCCCACTGAGAGCAACCCCAGCAACAGTAACCCCAGTGACTGTAACCCCAGTGACAGTTAGACCAGTGACAGTAACCCCAGTGACAGTTAGACCAGTGACAATAACACCAATGATAACTTTCCAAGATGTTTTCCAAGATGGCATCAGCAGCATATCAAATCACAAATCATTTATCACACCTTCATCAACAAATTATTCTATTAATTCCTTTTTGTTTCCCTATAAAAATTATTTTCCAGAAGAAAAAAAAGGAATACAAATAAATGAATCATTTATTGACTGTAGAATTTTCCTGGTGCTGATTGAAATGCTGACATATTATTTCAAATTACAAGTTTTTAAAATGGCTAATAAAAGGACATGAAAGGGACAAATCACTCTCTCACTCATTCACTTTCTAAACCACTTATCCTAATGGGTCTCAATTCAAACCATTTCTACTGCTTAGACACCATTAAAGTAAAACAATGATGTCTGTTATGTGGGGCTTCCCAAAATATTTTACACTCTGTCAGAACCTGTCACCATATTCCGGGAATGACTGGAAATTTCTCTGTACTCTTTGCATACCGTAATTATCAAGATCTTACTGTGTTCCGCAAAGGAAGATGGGTTTCTTTTTCAGTCTGGTTCATTTCAAGGTTTCTTGTGTATCATAAATCTAGTTGCTTATCCCACTGGGAAAGTTAAAGCTATCATCACCCTGTCACATGTTTTAGTTTAGAGCATGGTTTGGCCATAGTCATTATCCTTTTCTAAGAACGTTTAGCATATTGTTAGCATATTGTGTTTGCCCCCTCAACAAAAAGTCATTGTCACTGACCATATGTGGGAGTTGTGGTGCTTTCCCTTTACAGAGCACATACAAGATGCTATTCATTAGCCTTCAGGCTAGCATTTTTATCTGCTTATGACATGTTTAACAGCAATAGTTTTGCTGGAATAGTTCTGTTCATTTTTGTTAGCGTTTCCACATACAGTATACCTGCGAATTTCTGATTCTGAAAAGATCTCTAAACACAAATTAATCACACTAGGGAAAACAAGCTTGTGGTTAATCAGGCAGTGTTCAGACGTTTTAGTGCACCCACTGAAAATGCCCCTCAACTTCAAATTTCATCTCACCCACAGTGTCTTCCCTGTTTACGGTGTGACTGCATATCAACATGGCTGCATAGTGTGCAGTGTAAAGTTTCTACCTTCTCTATGTTTATAACAGTATTGGCTTTAGATTAATTAATTTACTGATACAGTACATGGATGAATCTATAATATTTGCCATAATAATCCCTGTTTTACGAATGTAATTAGCATTAGAGTTCTGACTAATGTTAGCCGATTGGCTTGTTGCTAAGCTACGCACTATTGTTCACTGTTGTAGATGTACTGAAATTCAGGCCAAAAAAGGTGGGATGAGTATGTAAAGTTTGGTATAGTAGAACAGTAGCATTAGCCACACATGTGTATACATGTAAATGCCTGCTTAAAGTATCCGTTTGTGAGCTTTAGCTGCTCTAACCGAGCAAACAAAAGACAGGTTTCTATGGAGGCATCCATGTTTTTTTTCACTTCACATGGTGGGATATGATGTTATTACAACTATATGCAAATACAGTACAGGCCAAAAGTTTGGACACGCCTTCTCATTCAATGTGTTTTCTTTATTTTCATGACTATTTACATGGTAGATTCTCACTGAAGGCATCAAAACTAGTTCATTCATAATATAATTCATATTATAAAAGAATCATAATATGAATTTTAACAGTTGTCCAATAGGGCTG
>JAOTRJ010000043.1:17712553-17724116 GCA_028564905.1 Leptodoras praelongus | reverse complement strand
GAGGCCCTACACCATACTAATAAATTATTGTGGTCTAAAATGACAGGTGTTTCAGTTTCATTGTCTAACCCCTGTGTCTGTCTGTCTATCTATCTATCTATCTATCTATCTATCTATCTATCTATCAGTCTTGTGTCTTTAGTGTGTCATACAACTGCCGGTGGAGAATAAATGTGATCATCACACTGGGACCTTTATTGATAGTCACACCTGGCAGTCAATGAAACAACACATGATGGTATTTTTGAATTGAATTGTGAAAAACAGAAAAAAAAGATAACTGTAACCATTTACCTGTAGCAAAAGGTGAAACAGCAAATATAAGAGAGACATTAAAAGAGGGATAGTGATGTTCGGAATGGTTAGTGCTAACATTGCTGCACAGAGACAGACTAAGGTTACTCTTATCTGTACTACAGGCAGCATTTCCAATATGGACTACATCCTATAACAGTTTCAGCAGGTTACAATGTATAAAAATTTATGTTTATTTTGCATTACTCTTTATTTGGACATAAGCTAGCCATCTTTATTAATGCACTTGCTACATGACTGCACTTTAACACATGGCATGGTGACACAGCGACACAAAAGCTGCAGTCAAACTCATCTATATGCTTTCAGAAAATGTTGTGCGTGTTCAGTAATTTGCTCCTTTGTCATGCCGACTGACGCAGTAGACATTTGCATGCCCCCTCCCTCTAGAGTGGGTGGATAAAGGATGACTCCTGTAATGCGCTCAGTATTTGTGGCAGGAGCTGATTGATAAAGTGGAGCTCGCTGTTGTGCAATGCTCATGTCTGGCCAGAGGGCCACAAACAGAGAGAAAGTGAGCGAGAGAGATGGTAGAGGAAAAGGCAGTATCAAAGATAATAAAATAGATTCCGACAAGACAAATTGAGATGACGGAAAGGTGACAAATGTAAAGCAAAATGTAGAGTAAAAGAAAGAAGAGTGGGGAAAGGAGGAAGGGGGGAAATAGAGAAATAGGCGAGCGAGTAATCCTTGGCTGGGAGAAGGGGGTGGAAGGGGTGGGGGGACAGGCTGCAGTGCTGAAATGAGTTCTTAAGGTATGCTCCTGGGTGCAGGACTTGTAAAGCAGATGTCATTCTAATAATGTGGAGCTGGTGAACATGCTGGGCCTAAACCCACCAGGATGAAGCCTCAAGCCCTTGCGCTAGCGACTAATGCCGTTTTATGAGGCGCCATCTTATAAAGACAATGCCCGCCTGATGCCACATGCTTAAGCTCGTCAGCTGCAGGCACCACCAAGCATTTGCTGGAGGGATTTTATTTCATTATTTCATAAGCCTCAATTTTGAAATTTGATTCAACCTCCATCACTAAAAGCCGCAGTTTTCACGCTTTTCCCAGGTCAGGAACACCTTCAGGGCCTTCTGTCGTCCAGCTGTGTTCATGTCTGTGAACACACACACACACACAGATATATAACTTCTCTTACAAACAACCGAGACTGAAGAAGTCACTCGGATGAGTGCCGAAAAATATCTCCCACACAAAAACCTTGTCTCTAGACGAGCTGATAGAACTTTCTGGAAACTACATACCTTGATTATTGAGCATGCACTTATGAGAAGTGTTTTGAGCAAGAAGTTTTTTTGTCAATACTGCATGCCTCTTTTACATTCTCAGGACCTGATTTGTTTTTCAGTAATTTCTCAGTAATTGCACAAACTCTGCATTAACTTGGACAACATGTTGATGCGAAAAGAGAACATGTAATATTAGCTGATTTATATAATCCAGGTAACCTGGCATTAATTACAGTGTGAGGAGGCAAGGCTGTACGAGTGCAGCGATGCTTTACGAGTTGTCTCGAGCAGTGGGAGTGCTCGTGTTTTTTTTCCGTCCCAGTCTCCAGCTCTCACCCATTACCTGACAGCTCTGGGCTCCGGAGTATAGCTTAATAAAAGTTAATCATGAGAAACTTGCTCATTAATTACATTTCTGGTGGTGGCCTAACACAATCCCTCATATTCCTCACTCTGTCCTCACTTTCTTTCTGTCTTACTATCTTACATTACACACACAGACACACACAGTTGTGTCATGCTATACTTGTGAGGACCGTGGCAAACCTTATCCTCAGTAAAGAAAAAAGACTTTCCTTATGGGAACCAGCAAAATGTCCCCAGAAGGACAAAAATATCACACATTCCCATTCTTGTGTGGATATTTGGTCCCCACACAGATGTTCACAATGAGATGTTTCCATGATCTCGGGAAAAGCTGCAGTTGAAGACCTGGGTGGACGTGGGGTTGCTTGGACCTCGGACGTTCACACACATGAATGGCTCTGTCCAAATTGCAGCAGGTTTGGGTACAGGTATCCAGACATAAACACATAAGCCATGCTCCCGGCATTACTACATGGACCCTACTGCACTGGGACACTTGTAATTAAGCACGCACATTTACTGTGTGAGACCCATGTGTCTAATGTCTTGCATCATTTTACCTTGTAAATCATCCTGAAATAAAAAAAAGCTGTCTATGCATTTGTGCACCTATTTATTTTACCTCACAAAAAGGCTCTTTTATTACACTTGACCTGCCTTGGACAGGCTAATCTCTGGTGACCTGCGGGAGAAATTAAGAATGAGATGGATATGAATGTATACAGTCTGGGCAGTATAATGGCAGGATGCTTAGATATGAATTATTACAGGGCTTCCGCTTTCTAGCACTTCAGCATGTACTTAGATTAGCCTCACTCTATTTGAAACCCTTGTGGTTTTATTTGATTAGGTTTTAATAGCTCTGCCCTTCTAAATGCTTCCAAAGGTGCACATGTAATGTAATGTAATGCAACAAAAAAAGGGACATAAATATTTGTAATGGTTCCAAAAATTCCCAAAAAAATGTATCGATCCTGTACGAGTGTTGGGGGATTCCCACCCCCAGCTACAAGGTACTCCGTTCCTTTACTGTCTGTTGGATGTTTTGCATGTTCTTGCCAGTAACATGCCAGTAGGGGGATTGTAATTGTGTAAGGGTCTGACAGTTTACAGAAACAACTGGTATGTAGAAAATCATATTCTTAAATTGAAGTGTAAATAATAAAATGAATTACATTTAATTAAAGGTGATTTGCTTGCTACAGTGCTACTTTTAAAAATCACTGATTCTGAGTCACAACAAAGGTGGTCACATAGTGTCAGTCAGAGGCTAGTGAATGAAATCATTTCATAAATATCAGATCACTGCCTTATGAACTGAAATGTTATCATATCATTTTACCTCCACAGATTGGCTCTTCTATATTGGCACTGTAAGTGTGTGAATGTGTGTCTGTGTGTGTGTGTGGAGGGGGGGGGGCACCAGATTCACCGTGATCACAGGATAAAGCTACTAACAATGATTGAATGAATGAATGAACAAACAAATGAAGGAATGAATGAATGAATGAATGGATGGATGAATGAACAAACAAACAAATGAATGAATGAATGGATGGATGAATGAACAAACAAACAAATGAATGAACGAACGAACGAACGAATGAATGAACAAATGAATGAATGAATGAACAAACAAACAAATGAATAAATGAACGAACAAATGAATGAATGAACAAACAAACAAACGAATTAATGAATGAATGAACAAATGAATGAATGAACAAACAAACAAATTAATGAATGAACGAACAAATGAATGAATGAACAAACAAACGAATGAATGAATGAACGAATGAATGAACAAACAAATGAACAAATGAATGAACAAACAAACAAATGAATAAATGAACGAACAAATGAATGAATGAACAAACAAACGAATGAATGAACGAACAAATGAATGAACAAACAAACAAATGAATTAATGAATGAACGAACAAATGAATGAATGAACAAACAAACAAACAAATGGATGAATGAATGAACAAACAAACAAATGGATGAATGAATGAATGAATGAACAAACAAATGAATGAATGAATAAACGGATGGATGGATGAATGAACGAACAAATGAATGAATGAACAAACGAACGAATGGATGAATGAACAAACGAATGAACAGATGAATGAATGAACAAACAAACGAATGAATGAATAAACAAATGAATGAATGAATGAACAAATGAATGAATGAACAAACAAACGAATGAATGAATGAACAAACAAACGAATGAATGAACAAATGAATGAATGAATGAACAAACGAATGAATGGATGAATGAATGAACGAATGAATGAACATGCAGTATATTACATCTGGAACTAGAGGGTAGTTTTGAGTCAACTCTGACTTACTAAAGAGATCCAAATTTGCTATTCTATTTGATCTACTTTTGTCAGAGTTATTAATCTTCCATATATTTGAGGATCTTTGTTAACCCCAGGAGCCATTTATGTGAAGGTGTTTGTGAAGGTTTGCAATTTATGATATTTTGTGAAGGTTTGCATGTGTGTGTGTGTGTGTGCTTGTGTGTACGTGTGTGCTTGTGTGTGTGTGTGTGTGTGTGTGCATGTGTGTGTGTGTGTGTGTGTGTGTGTGTGTGCGTGTGTGTATGTGTGTGCATGTGTGTGCATGTGTGTGTGTGTGTGCGTGTGTGTGTGTGCGTGCGAGTGTTAGGGCTCTTATGGGAGTGAGATGTTAATTGGAAGCGAGTTGGTGTCTCTGCTGCATTTTCAGGTGTGAAGAGTATGCAGCACCTGTGGAAATAGCACATGTTCACAGGGGGCACAGAGAGTAGGTGTTAGTGAGAAAAAGTGCCCCGGTGACACATTATGGCATCAACAGCTACTCCATAGCTGTCATTCTGACCATTACACCTGGTGCTAAAGACAAAAACAATGTGCTCAAGTTTTCTTGGGGTACAGACAGGACAAGGTGCTAAACTCAATGAATTCCAGGCCCTTATCTTGGATAAATCATTATCCTGATGTGAAATATTACAGCTATTAATAATAACAACTAGGATCGTGTTGTTAAAGCTGCCTTTTCTCTCACACTGAAGAATCGTGAACCCGATATTATGATGTGCTAGATTTTATATCACAAGGCCACCGTGATTATTTAATTTAAAAACAGGCTATGGGTTTGATGTGTTCAAGAAACGGTAATAAAAAATCGGACCCGAGGAAGATGTAATATAAAAAAATAATAATGAAAAAATAAAATGCAAGCTTAGCAATAAAAAAAGATTGATATACTGTAATACATAATGCTAATTTTAGTCATCATGGCGGCTGGGATGATGTGCGCAACCAAACCAAATCTCACTTTGGGACAGATTGGAGTGGATATGATTGATTGGCGGTGGAGAGTGGGGTGGCGTGGCTATTTAAAAAGAGGGCACGGGAGGGAAACTGGGTAGTAGCAATGCAATATCCATCCACTCTGGCTCTCGTTCCTGAATGAAGCTTGTATTTTGAAATCATCACACATCTTCCAAATAGGCTGGACTGCACTGTTCAGAGGATACAATTACTTGGCAATTGCAGCTCTGCTTCACATAATCCGATATAATGGGGTATTGGTAACGAAGCTGAAACGATTAAACATATTTAACCGTTTAGTGCTTGGAATCCTGAGTTTATAATCACTTAGCACCTGGGAATGATGACAGGTTTATAGTGCTTTGCATTCCAAATGATGTCCAGAAAGCAGCCCATGGGATTAGTGCTAATTATTGGTTATAACGAATGCATTTCTGTACTGTGACCTCAGAACTTTTCAGTTTTTCCGTAGCAACGCAGGAATAATCATTTAAAAAACAAAACAAAAAAAACATCAGCAGTGACACCAGTGAAGAACTGATATCATGACATGGATACAAATCATACATGCTAAGAATCTCGACCAGAAATATTTCATCCACACATTTATGCATGGTTATAACCCTTATTTCACCAGAGGAGGCTGTTTTCCATAAACACTGACCTGAACAGATTAAAAATCTCTGCCCAGACATGGTAAGAAAGCACACTAAACAAGGGACACTGACAAAAAGGAGATCCTTGTGATGCCTCTCAAATGTATGCCATAGACAAAGGTCTGGCAACTGTCTGAACTTATTTACATCTCTATTAATCGGGAGGCTCTTTAGGGCACCGGGCTGGTGGGGGGGTCCCTTCTGAATGCAGCACTCCTGCAACACTGGAGCAAAAGGGTTTTGTTGCGGCTCAAAAGGACACTATGCTTTTAGCGTGAGATGGTGGGAGAGGGCAGCGGGGGGTCACAGCTTAATATTCCAGACATCTTTAAAAGGAGAGAACAAGAGAAAACATGAAGGAGATAAAGAAAGGACATGCAGTAGTTATTTATATGCAGGTCTGCACAGGTGCTTCTAAATGGTAAACAATGTACTGAAGACTATTTTAATGTTTAATGAGCAGGTGTACAGTGCTGATAGAGCAACTTAGAGGCTGATCAGTTCATGTCTGGAGCAGCTATACTGGTTTTTGACTGGGAACACTAGCTAAGAGACACTAGCTGAACCTGGGACACAGGAGCATATTGCCAGGCTAATATGTCAGACCATGTAAGCCTGTTATTTAATTATCACCTTTAAGATGAGACCTTTTCTTCTATGGCTGCTTTCGATACTCATGGACACTCCTATAGTACGTTCCCCACCATTTTAATCGTTAACTACCATGCTCTCCACACTTTACGTATTATGAGCTGTAGATAGTTTTTTTTTTCTCATTGTGACTCTTTTCTCATTTTTAATCTTTTTTCAAAAAAAATATTTTGCACCTCCATTTCATATCTCACTTCTCTCATCCCACCCCGTCCCTCACTCTATCTCTCTCTTGTCCTCACCATGCAGATCTGTATATTCACAAATGAGAGCTATTCATCCTTGCCCGCAATGGCATTCTTCAGCTGTCCTCGCCGCTGCCTCTGCCTCTCCGCTCCGGCCTTTGTGCTCAGCGCGAAGCCCCTTCATCCACACTGTTCATCATCTTGATGGTGGAGCTTTATCTTGCTTTAGTGCAGCTGCTTTCAGCCTATCAAAAGTGCTGAGGGATACAAGGAGAATGGAGAGAGAGAAAGAGAGACTGAGAGAGAGAGCGAGACAGAGAGAGTGCAGGAGATAGCATGGAATGGCCAGTGCCCACTAGAAGGGATAATTTGTACTTTCTCAATAAATAAGGAGGACAGGCTAATTACTGGCTTAACAAGGGCAGACCGTGGATCCTCATGTCAAAAGGACAGGCATAATTATCAACCATCAAAGTGCATTCATATGGCAGCACAAAGGAGAGAGGTGGATGGAGAGAGAGGCAGAGTGAGAGAGGCAAGGGAGGGGGACTTGTGGCAAATGGATCTGGCTAATAAACATTGGTGAGTGCAGCATTATGGCTGTAGCTGAAGATGCAGGCACATTAGGACTCTCTGACATGGTGAAACTGGGTCCAAAAAGACAAGAGGCATGCTCCGGAAAAGGAGGAGAAAGGGGAGAAAGAGAGGAGGATGGTAATTAAAAGCCTGGCTGGCGGCGGTCTGAGGCATGGGCTGGGTGAAAGAGGACTCTGCTAGTGGTCTTAAAGGTGACCCTTTAAGAAAGCTGAGGGCATTCTATTTGAGATGCCCTCTTTTGTAGAACGAGCCACAATAGCTCGAGATCACCAAGACTGGAGGTCAGCAGAGGTCAGTGAAGTTGGGCTGGAGCGCCTTTGAATGCTCTGTCAGACACACCGAGGACAGAGTAACACCAGGTGGGTTGTGACCAATTTAATTTGGATGAATTGAGCATGAAGAGTGCCCATATTTAAAAGGGGAACCAATCAATAGCCATCGTTCTTTGTGTAAAACAATGAGGGAGAATTCCTGGCCCTCGCTGTAAAGCGTGAGAGAGACTGTAGGGGCTGATGAAGGAAATGAGGTCTTGCAGAGGAGAGAGGGGTGGAAGAAAAGGGGCAGTGGGTGAGAATGAGGCTCAGATGGGGTTAGAGGAAAGGGCTGAAAACCAGGCAAGGACAATGTCAAGATTATAGAGATTCACTTGGATGCGCCATTAACGGCATATCTGGGAAAACCCACAAAAAGACAATAAATAGAATGAAATAGAAATGAAAAATGGAGAATAATCATTGCTCTATAATGACACACAGTAAAGAGCCTTGATATATAGTCATAGAGTAGATTTCTACATTTATAAGTAAATAGAAATGAATAGGATAAAAAAATAGTATATAATTTATAATCTATAATGATTTAAAAGACAAGTCACATAGTAGTTAAGATAAAGTAACTTTATCAAATTTGTAGGTACATTCATTCTGAGGTAATTATTTATTAAACAAATGAGCATTTGTGCAAGAGTAATGCAGTAGTAGTACATGTTATTCATTGCTCTTTGTGTATCATATCATCATAATACAAAAAATTTCAAAGATGACAGAACAGAACCATGTTGAATAGTGTTCTGGTTTGTATGTCCTTGTTCTATGAATTCTTTCATGGATGTCTGTTTTTCTTTTGGGGCCCCAAATGTGTTCATTTTACCAAGAAGTTTAGCTACAGTAAAAACAGCTCAAATATAGGTACATCTGGAGTGCACTCCCAGTTACTGACTGAGACTGGAAGAGCTACACTGGAAGGTTTGAGTAGGTTCGGTGTGAGTGCGTCTAAATGACTAGAAAGAGCTTTAATGGCAGACAAATAATAAAAAGCAGAGCAAACAGCCAGCAGAGGAGAACCTTAAGCCCTAGATTGGGTTTCAGAGGAAATGGACAGCAGGGTTACAAACACACACATGCACAGAAACCAAGAGTGTAGACCACAGCCAAGCTGACTAACAGCCAGCTCACTACTGGCCACAGATAAAGGTGCACACAGAGTCTGAAACCACTCAGTATCTCCACTCCTCCCTGCCCCTTAACCTCCATCTGGAGCAATGCCCCAGCCAGGCTTTATTAGAAAGAACAGTGTTCACTTCTGCAATAAAGGAAGGCATTCGTCGAAAACCATATGCGACGACTTTCAAGCACGAACCAGCACTGGGCTGCAATTACTGTGTGTGTGTGTGTGTGTGTGTGTGTGTGTGTTTGGGCATATGAACTTTAACTGAAAGCATTGGCCACTATAGGGGGATATCTGCATTTTCTCTATGGCTACATTTATAACACCTCTAATGCGTATGTACAGGGGTTAGACAATGAAACTGAAACACCTGTCATTTTAGTGTGGGAGGGTTCATGGCTAAATTGCACCAGCCTGGTGGCCAATCTTCATTAATTGCACATTGCACCAGTAAAAGCAGAGTGTGAAGGTTCAATTAGCAGGTTNNNGCCCTACACCATACTAATAAATTATTGTGCTCTAAAATGACAGGTGTTTCAGTTTCATTGTCTAACCCCTGTACAGTACACTATGTGTATACCTGATTGGCATCCAGTGTCCCCAGAATGGGATAAATCAGTTACTGAAGATAAAGGAACGATAAGCAATAAAAATCTAATGTCTATGTAGAAATGTACAACTGGTTTAAATCAGCTTGGGAATTTCTAAAAGTTTGCAGTGACTACTCTTAGTTTTTTCTTTCATTCTGAAATGATAGCGTTTCTTTTTTTTTCCCCAGATTTTAACACAGAATCTCCATTCCCATGTGATCAAAACAGCCTTTCAACGATCGTGTATGTCTGATATTGAGCACCACATCAGAAATCAATCCATTATAACCAGCTCATTAAGAAAAAGCAGAAAGCTCAGTGACAGCCTTCAGGAATAGATTTTCTTCACGAATAGATTTTCTCTAAATGATCCCATGCCCTCATCTAATCTGTGTTTAATTGCTTTGCCTGGTATACACCTCTGAACAGGTACACCCGCTAGCATGACACTGGACACCGTACATGATAATGCATCTTTTGCCCCACTGCTGGCTCATAAAATAAAACAAAAGGTCAAAGGCTGGGGGTAAAAAAAACGGAGGCCAGACACAAATTATATCATAGCAGAAATAGCTAATTATGTGCATTTTATTTCCACAACTTACAACGGGTATAAACATAATGGACAGGCCGATGTGTTGACTAAAACCACAACCTCTCACCCAGATCCATTAGAATGCATTATGGAAATGAGCGTTGTTGTGATTTTAATTTAAAGTCTCGTACGAAAGAAGGAAAATCATCCGGTCATGTCTAAACCTGCTGTTAATCCAGAGAGAAAAAAAAGTTGTGAGAGAGAGAGAGAGAGAGAGAAAGAGAGACACACAGAGAGAGAGTTTTTAATATGAGGAATCAGTTGCTGAGCGTAAAGTGCACCTATTACAGACCTTTCAGCAGCAAATTATCCTGTGCTACCTTTCAACATCGGTATGCTAATTTCATATTCAACCCTGAGCTGTAAGGGCAGGGTTTTTTTTGTTTTTGTTTTTTTGTTTTTTGTTTTTTTTTGAGGAAACAAGAAGAGGAAGTGCTTAATTCGGCAGTCTGGAATGGAGAAAGTGCCAGGACAAATTGTCAGCCCCCAGTGTACAAAGCCTGTCACTGAATCAGAGTGTGATGGGCTAATCTGCTCCCTTTAGTGTGCTGTTTGTTCTCCTGAGCTGAGCCAGTTTAGTGAACAGCAGACCCAGATAAATAGATGGACAATGTTAAAGACAGCTCGTAAGAGACAGCAAGTAATGAGAATGTATAGAGTGCAGAGAAAGAAACATGAGATCTAGAGACTGAGGCAGAGAGAGAGAGAAAGCAAGAGAGAGAGAGAGAGAGAGAGAGAATATTAGCAGAGCATCTTATGCAAATATACGTAGCTGGGAGCTACTTTATGTTTAATATGTGTATGTTGAGTGCTCACTTTGATTTGTTGGATCAGGCAAGTCACCACATTATCCTGTCAGGGTTCTCATTACTTTTCATTTTCCCATGACTTTTATACAGTCATTTTCTGAATTATTGGTCCACTTTGTAAAGAGGGACAAAAAAAAGATGGGAAATGTTTTAGCGGTTAATTAGCTTAATCACACATTGAAAATATGAGACCTTTAATTGAAATGAAGTTACTCTGAGATAAAAATAACCTTCAATAAATACTTTTTAACCACAACCATGTGTCACGATTATTATGACCAAAGAGTAAGTGAAACATTTTCTCATTTGTCTTGTACTTGTTTGATTTCCATTGAGTGTTTAGGGACTTCTTTTTTATTTCTGTTTGAACAGGGTATAAATATGGGGTTAGAGAACAGGTGAGGCTAACTTCTCTTATTCATTCGTAAACATAGGGAAGATTCTGTGAAATGAGATAAAAATGTGTCGAGACTCATAAATCAACTTATAATAATAATTAGGACTTTTTTTTTTTAGTCGTCTCTAGGGTGAAGCCATCGCGTGCTTCCTCCAAAACACGTTGACGCAAGCTGCAGCCTCTTTTCGAGCTGCTGCTCATGCAACTTTCGGGAGCGGTGTAACTCACTCGGAGGAGAGCGCTCCCGTCCACCTCTTGTATGCATGAGCTCACAGACGCCTGTGATTGGACAGTATTGCGCTGATTGACATGGGGGGAGAGCGTATGCTGCCCCTCCTACCCTGAGAGCACGGCCAATCTTGCTCTCTGAGCTCCCGGCTACGGGCAGC
>JAOTRJ010000043.1:17666648-17678048 GCA_028564905.1 Leptodoras praelongus | reverse complement strand
ATTGTCTAACCCCTGTATGAGAAAGGACTGAGATATTAAGGAGATCTCATTTTTTATTTTTCTTTCCTCTGAGTATTGCTGTGACTGCACCATGTGGCAGGTGCCTGTGACTGCTAAGCGTGCACAGTTTACCACATTTGAGTGGAGAAACAGCCTATTTAATTTACACTCACATTCACATAGAGGAATGTTTGCTTTAGTGTGGACAGACAACTCCGTGCTGAGTCAACATGAAGTGTATGACAGTATGTGAATTATAATAGTGACATTACTGCCCTCTGAAGCTGCTAGTGTTTTTAGACTGTGTGTGTTTGTGTGTGTGTGTGTATATCTCTGTTCACCACCACTGCTTGTTAGTGACATCTGCTGGGAAAATGGCCCTTCCCTTCATATCCCAACTACCTAAGACATAACCTCCTCACTTATTCCTAGACATGGTGTGAAGGAAATGTGAGACACAGAAGAATGTGAAAAGCCTTGGGATCTGCACCCAAACAATGAGCTCCACTTTGTTGTTCTGTCTAGATTCATAACCAGTGGAGAGTTGTGGCCTTCCACATTCCTATGCCATTTCTCATCTGTCCTGTCTTGGCTTGCTAAGCAAACCACAAAGTGCACTTCTATCTCTGTGTTTTTGTGCTTTTTCTTCTCTGTTGGTGAGTGTCTGTGTGCATGTGTATGTGTTTGTGTGAGTATGAGTGTGAATGTAAAGAAGAAAGATGTATATTTAATATGCCAAGTCCTTCCACTTTTATAGGTGATGATGTGTCCCTCACAACTGTGAGATCTATGATCTGTCACAATTTTATCGGGAAACCTTTCCTGTGTGTGCATGTGTGTATGTGTTATCTTAAGCAGTAACGTGTGGCAGCAAAATTTATCTGAAAAAAAAAAAAGAAAAAAGCCCAGGCTAAGGTTTCTCGTCTGTAAGATTTTCCAGACATCGGTTATGTCAAGACGGAAGGCAGAGTTTCAGATCATAAAACTATATGAATCGTAGTCAGGGTTCATGAGCGCACCAACAAGGGAGCTGAAGCAGATTATGGAAGTGGAGAATCAATCATAAGCCTTAATATACAGCTATTGTATTGCAGTGAGGGCTGGGTGTCGAGGCAATACCGTTAGCTCAGCATTATCCAGCCACTGCCAGACTACTTACAATATCTACATCTGAATGCATAAGGCATGCATTACTCTGGATGTGCTGTCACGCTTTGTGGGCCGCTCAGTGCACGGTGCAGCTGGCACAGGCTGAGATAAGGGACCATGGCCAGTAGGGACACTGCCATCGCTTCACCTCTCCGGCTGCATGAGTCATTACAGCTCAAATTGGATCAGTGACAAAAAGCTTTGCTAAAGTAAACATGCAGCTAAATAAAGACGGGCAGGTATATTATATGGAAATACCTAAAGAGCATGGCTATCCACAGATTTCTGACAAAAAAAATAGTAGCGTGAGTGCAGGATGGCAGCCTGAGGTTTGCTACAGCATGATTTGGCACTGTGTGTGTGTGTGTGTGTGTGCATGTGTGCCCTCGACTGTTCCCATGCTGACTGTCCTCTCACCCTGCCACCTCTCCCTCCCTGTGTGCCCTGGCCTGATGTCACATCACATTTAACCATCAGTACCACATGTCACTGCTGAATGAAATGTGTATGAGTTAGTCTGTGTATGTTTTCTTAGAGAAGACACAACCAAGTGGAAAGATACCATAGTTGTGTCTGTGTTTGAATGCGTATGCACACCATGACTGTGGCCCTGCGTCTTCCCGGTGAATAGCATGCTCCGCAGTGAGCAGCCCTCCAGCCACGGATTTGATCTTTGCAAAGGCTAACATCTGTCGGCTGTCATTTTAGCAAGATTGATGACAGGCCAAGGAATGGAGAGAAAGGAGGGAGGGAGACAGGGATGGAGAGGAAGGACAGGAGAGCGATGAAGGCATCAAGAGAGGGCAAATGATTGCAGGGAGAAATGGTGGCAGTGCCAGTGTCTGCCAGTGGAGAGAGAGAGAGAGAGAGAGAGAGATGAGTGTGGAGAGAGAGAGAATTCGGATCGTTAATCCTATGTTTAATACCCACCTTATCAAATTTTAGGGATCACCCATGTAATATTTTATATGAGTTTTTATATGAATGTGTAATCTATGGGGGAGGGGGGTGGTGGGGGCATTTACACACTCAGACTCAGTGCATTATCATAGGTATTGAAGAGGAATGATTCCTTCCTGACAAATATAGAAAGGGCACACTGATTCACCTTGCAGTACAGTAGTGTGAATGTGTCCGTACAGCCTAACTGACCCAGCACCCATATTAATTATCTCCACTAACAAAGTAGAGTGCTTGCTACTTTGTGTCCTTTGTTAAAAAGTTAATGGAATCAGAGTCAAGAGGATATTTCAAGAAAATAAAGCACCCAGGCATCTAGTCTACTCTTTACTAACCATAACACAGAGTATACACAGACAATGCTATTAGCAAAACGTGTAAACATACAGTAAACTGTGTAAACCGTGTAAACTGACTTCATTAATGAGTTTTTTTTAATTATTTTTTTTCATCTTCAGTCATGGTAAATCCAGAGCCTATCCTTGGGACACTGGGAAAGTTGCAGAAGCTCACCAGTACATTGCAGTACACTATTTGCACACACATATATGTAATTTAGCCTAGCCAATCAATCTACTTACATGTATTTGGGAGGTGAAAGGAAGCCAGAGAACCCAAAGGAAACCCACAGGGGGCAAAGCTGTGACATGAGATGGAAAAAATGGTACCCCTGCACTACCATACATACTAAGAATTGTCAAAATTGTCAATTTGTTTTTCGACAAAAATGTCAAAATTTCACACAATGGTTACACAATTACGGGGTAAAGCAGCTGACATGATACACATATCGATGCAGTTGCCAATGGTCCGATACATTGAAAAGACTCTAATATCTACTAATGCAATATGACATGATTCAGCTCAATTGTGATGCAGTCTGAAACAAAACAATTTCCAGGCAATACCATTTTATGCAAATGATATAATGCTACCAGCTCTTCCTCATCCATTATAATCACTGACTCGTACAGATACTACTCTAAACTGAGCAATACTTGGCCCGAGAGACTTGACTACTGAAGTGGAGATGAGAGTGAGAACCCTTAAGAGAGGAATCAGTCTAAATTATTGGTCACATTTCTAAATTATAAAGACGTAGGGCCTGTATTAATAATTAAAAATAAATAAATCAGATTTTACTTATGCAAAGATGCTGAAAACAATGCATCCCATGTTTATCCCATATTGTAAGTGGTACACACTGTTTAGTGCATTGGTGCTTTCATCAGTGAGGAAGGGTCTAAGCCATAACTACTGGCTAGAGCTTCACCAACTGCAACAGTGCTTTCAAGACTGAAACCCATTTGCAGAGACAAAAACCATCAGCCTCAAAACAAAGTGGAAACTGCTGCATGCACTGTTTCTATCAGTTTTGCTGTATGCTTGTGAGTCATGGACCTTCAGAGAAGAATCCAATAGAATACCAATAGATCCAATAGAAATGAGATGCTTCAGAAGAATATTTGGCATCACTTATAAGGACCGAATACCAAATGAGATAATCAGGGAGACCATTGGACATGTTGGGCAGTACAAAGACCTCCTCATCACAGTGAAAAAAAGGAAAATGAGCTGATATGGCCATGTGACAAGATCCGAAGGTCTCTCAAAGATCATCCTTCATGGAAAAGGGGACGAAGTAGCTAACGAAAAAGTGGACAGACAGTATAACTGGAATGGAAAGGGAAGAACATTGCAGAAACTCATGACCTGTAAAAGTAGAGACAGTTGGTGATGTGTTCGTCAGCACAGCGTCCCCACAACCAATCCAGGTTACAGGACCAGTGACAGTGCAGACTGGATTAACTGGGGCATTCGCATCATGAACCTTTATGCAGGTGCACTGATGTGAATCAGTGAATCCCTAATAGCTATATTTTGCTTTAGTTCACATTTGTATAAATTTCTTTGTCAGGTGTAAGGTGTTCTGTAAGGTGTACCGATCTACCTTTTATATGACTACTTCCTACTTTCGGTCGGTTTAAACCATTACATTAACTTGAGTCAGGAACTTTTACTAGAGTATATTTATTATTTTACCTAATATTTTGTGTACTCCCACCAGCTTTACTGTGTATTAGTGAACGGATGGGTAAAAACAACAAAGAAAATGCAGCTCAGCACATTCCAGCTTGTGCCACAACTAAATGCATAGTTTACCAGAATGAAGGTATTAAAACCCTAATCACAATCTCCTATTGCAGTCAGCCTGCTGAGAGTGATACTGCATCAGGTGATGGGCTCTAGCTGTGGTCCTAATCAGCAGCTTGTTCTGGCCTCATTAGGAGAGCTCTTATGAGGATGAGTCCATAACACTGGCTCTCTTTTCACTTCCAGCAGGGAGTGAGGAGAAAAGTGCTGGAGTGGAGTGCTGCTATATCACTCACCACAAATGCTGCTCCCAAAACCACCCAGAGTGAGCTGCCTGTCACCATCATCTAGTGGAGCCTGCCAGTCTCCATCAGTGTATCAGTGTGTGTATATATATATATGTACTGTATATATGTGTGTGTGTGTGAAGCTCTCTTTCTTTCTCTCTGCTCCCAGTAGTGCTAAATGCTACACACTACCACAATGTTGCTGCTCCAAAGATAGCACTAATGCACAGGATTATTATTTGGCTTAATTACTGTTATGTGTCAAACACAGTGATAGACAAGTGTAGGGAAGCTGACAGCTACTCATCTTATCCTAGAGCTGAAACATGACCGGTGGTTAATGCATGTTTCTGTCACACTCCAGCCCCACTGCTTATATGGTCAGAATGAGCATGAAATCCAAGAACACTTCATTCAAGAGTTCATCCGTTCTCTCGATTTCTTCCTTTTTTTTGTTCTCCTCTTCAGGAATCAAGTTTAGATCAAGTTTCCCAAGAGTGAAACTGGAAGAGAAACACATGCACAAGAAACACATTTTTCACATAAACAACACCATAGCGAGTATTGTTTTAGTGATGTAAAACAACAGTAATTCAATCAATAAAAAAAGAGTTTAGTCTTCAATTCAGTGTAGGTGTTCTACTTTCTGTTAGCTTGGAGTGAATTTTCCACTGTTGACCTTTATCTAGTCACTCATAGCTCTCGATTTTCTATGTTCATCTATAAGGGTTTCATCTGTGCTATGTCATTTTATTCACCATATGGTGAGTGACATTCATCTCTCCCTGTTGTATTGCCTCTGCCCTTGACGTCTTCCGCTTTTGAATATCCCACATTTTCTGCAGACTAGCCAACTAGCTGCTTTGTGTCTCATGTGTACCAAAAAGTTTTGCTAATAGAAGGCCTGACCTTAATCATTATAGAGAGATCACTCGTGTTCGCTTCATGGACCTTGAGAGGTCTGCATAGCTTCTATGTGGATCCCATGATGTTGTTTGTAAACATTCTTCAAACTAAGCATTGCCCCAGCCATTGGTGTGAGTGCAGTGGACACGCATCTCTGAACATGTCTGAACATTCCGCCAGGTTCTACCTGACATGGTCGGCAAACATTATACGGATAGGAGGGATAAGTATTGTTTGTGTATATCGTTTGCATAGCCACCAGAGTTTCTCACAATTTGGTCCTGTGCCAGCCCAGAGAAAACGTTCCGGGAAAAGACAGCGATGGTGGTATTTATTGTAAATATCTGCATCCTGCATTATTATGTGACTTTGCTGGATCCTGGCATGTGTGTAAAGTGGCCAGATGATTCTCAAGGGCAGATTTATAGACTCATAGTAGTTACAGTTAACTTCAAGTGATTTATTTATTTTATTTATTTTCTCCCTAATGTAGTCATCTCCAATTCCCACCCGTCAGTGCTTTACCCCCTTGTCACACAACAAACTGCCTGGCAGGGAGGGCGAAGCCATCGCGTGCTTCCTCCGATACACGTGACGCAAGCCGTCACCTCTTTTCGAGGTGCTGCCCATGCATTGGACAGTGTCGCGCTGATTAACATGGGGGGAGAACGTATGCTGCCCCTCCCACCCTGAGAGCATGGCCAATCTTGCTCTCTGGGCTCCTGGCTACGGGCAGCTATAACATCACCCGGATTCGCACTAGCGATCTCCAGATGATAGGGCGAACGCATTGTCATTGTGCCACTCGGGAGCCATGATTTACATTTTCTTCAAAAAAACTTTGTCTATTCTAATTTGGAAATTATTGGTAGGTTTATGCAACCTTTTTTTTCCTTTCAACATTAGCAGATAACTGAGATTTTATGAAAAACTGCAGTGGAAACATTTTCCTTGGTTAAAATAACACATTTATACATCGTATTGTATGACAGGATTTTCTTTTCCTTCTTTCTTCAAGCCATCTAAGGCAGACAATAGTTTAAATTCTCTGCCATCTCCTTTAGTTATTAATAATTGTGCTACTTAGCTGGCACTTAACCATTATAATGCACTGGCCAATATTAAGCAGCTGTCTGAGTCCGTCCATCTTTGTCTTGTGATCTTTATCCGTTGTTATGGGAAAATGAAGAAAGCCACAATATGTTACACCATTCCGAAGAGGTGTGAAATTGTTGGAAAAGTGTCAAAATCAACTTTCTTTGTTGGCAACCCGGAAACCTTTTTGTTTTGATGGAAACAAGCTGCTTAGTGGAAAAATTCGCCAACAATACAATTGCAAAGTTACAAAATGACAATTTGCACGGAACGTTGAAAGAAACGTATGTAGCTTATGCAGCCTTCATACTAATGATAGCCATAGACTCATATGTAATCCATAGTACTGGTGCTGCACCTCATATAAGCTTTATAGACTTATAAAGAGACACTTTTTTCCAAGGCTCTTCTGGATAATGTATTTAACTGAAGATGTCGTGGTCCATTTCTTTCTGGCTATGGAATGTTATGGTTAAAATGAGAAGAAAGAAAAGCTTAAAGGGCTGAAAGGCAAATGTGTTTTACTGCATAAGACAAAAGCGTTGCATGTCGTCAAAACCAACTCAATATTTAAAACAGGTCACCTTAACTCCCCCACTGCTGCTTCAATGACAGCCACAGAATGAGAGACTACTGTGACATCTGGATTCACACACAAATACACACACATACAAAGTTATACAGAGCTTCTGTGTTCCTGGCACAGAGCAGAAAAGCACATGTGTGGATGATATATGTATATATGTAAAGTGCATGTGCTCGGTGCAGCCATGGTGGAATTATTTCAGCACGGCGTGACGGGATGCAGCAAGTCAACTGATCTGACAGCGCAGTCCCTGCGCCAAGCTTCAATCTGTTCTCATAGCCAGCTTTGGACTTGTTGTTGGACTTGCATATTTACATTTTAAATAGCAAACATTTGCAGAATGATGTATGTCTAAACAATTTGAGTAAAAGAAAGAAGAAGAAGAAGAAACAACAGAGAGATAGAAAGACAGAGAAAGAAGCAATGGGAGGGGATGGAAGGTGAGATGAAGAACAGAGACTAACCATAAGCTTTTTCTTGGCCTCTTGTTACAGGATAGAATTTGAAAATTTTCATCAGTTCATTTGCCTCTCAGATATGCTGAAAGCTTTTTTCTATCCATCCATCCATCTACCAATCCATCCATCTCTCTCTCCTCTCTCTCTCTCTCTCTTTCTCTTCCTCTCTCTCGCCTTGACCTAGATTCATGTGGAGAGAGTGGCACGTCTGCCTGGCCAGAGAGCAGACGGCCGCGCTCGGCAGCTCAAGTGTCTATAAAATATGACTCTCTATCTCCAAATAAGAATAATGAAAAGCAGTGGCATGACAGATTGGACATAGATGAGATTGCCGCTGTGACTATATGCATGCAGCGCTCACTGGCTTTGCATCTGAAATGGAAAAAGGGTGGGCGGGTGGGTGGGTGTCAGCCTGTCGTGTCTGATGCTAAGGGGATATGGTCCTCCACCCTTTCACTGAGAGCTACAAACCACACACACACACACACACATACACACAGCATGCGAGATTGAACATTGTCTGGCCTCTGACCATATCTGCTTTCCATTCGTGGCCATGCTGCTGTCATCTCTAGAGACTGCTACCATCACATATAAGACACTGTCTTATCAAATCAGTTCAGGTGAAGGGACACTGATAATGTGCCTAAATAGTCAAATAAACACAGTGCTGTCAAGTTAGGCTTGTTAGGGCTCAGAGACGTAGGCTGTCCTGCAACGCACCACTTTGTAGTGCTAAGTAAATTAATTAGAGGTGCTGAGAGCCAGCGATTATGGGACGTGGAGGTTCAGTGTCAGCGGCTGCCAAGATGGCGGGTGGTGTGGTAATGTGCCATCAGGCACATGTAAACACCTGTTACTGCCCTCTAATAAATGCATGCATTTTCTATGTTCACAATGAAACTCATCTGGTACGCTCATGCTCAAGACTAAATCCTAACTGCAGAAGCATACGGGATGGGCAGTGCAGTAGAATTCAGCCAAAGCTCTAATTACAGAATGAGACCAACAGTATGAGTAAATCCCCCACCCCAACCCCCCCACCATGTTGACTACAGGACACTGCAGTCTGTGCTTGCCATGTCAGTTGCCATATGATTTTTCACACCATGGGAATCCTGACTGATGCGAGTTGATGTTATTATGTTGAGCCATGGGCATCAGAGAAGAAGGAAAGGTCACTTGTGATCATTTGTGACCTAATAAGAGGACTCTTCATCCTCCAAATGCTCCCCTGATGTGACACTTGGCAGATATATCCAAACAGGCGTACATAGAAACACACACACACACACACACACACACACGCACTAGCATGGTTGGCCATCTTCCCTTTGGAGATTGATTGGACATAATTAAGTGGATGAGCTGACAGGACAATTACAAATACAACATCCCATAAGGTTGCTTACCTCTTGGACTCCAAGATGGAGATTACTTTATTAAAAGGGAAGGTGGACCAGGGGAAATTGCTGATAGAAAAGTGTGTCTGGGCCATTTTATACACAGAAGGCAAAATCATACTGTTTTTCTAAATGCACAGCGAAACACCAGATGAGGGCACTTCACAGAACGTCTGTGCCCTCATTAGCTTCTCTGAGGTTAGCCGAGAAGCGATCGTCACTGGTTATTAGGTCTTGGTGGAATTAAAGTTTTTCCACAGACTACATTTGACACCACAATATCAGGACCTTGCTGCTTCCAGATCAAATTTGGCATTTAGCAAAATAAAATTGGAATATGTCGTGGTTTAGACCTCTATACCCTCATAGCTATTTGCCATAATTGTACTGTTATTGTACTGTAACATTTTCCAAGCTGAGGGTGTGTGTGTGTCATAGAACCTACAAGTTATGACCTTTATTTGACTGTACCATAGTCTTGTGTATCTCAGTCTTGAGAAGCTTTCTCAAGGTAACAAGAGATCATGAAGGAACTGTCTATGAGAAGCAAATAAAATAAAGATTCACTTATAGACAGCAGTTGATGGGATGGAGTGTAGTGACTGCTGGAGGTGAGCATTTCAACTTTGAATACCGAGAACCAATAGTGTGAGACAAGGAAATGTGTAATATTCTGGTTGGTTCAGCAGTACATGTTGAGAGGTCGGCCTGTGGGGAGCTGCGGTACACAGTAATCCATATGTGAGATGTTGATGAGAAGAGTCTGGACATGGATGGAGATAAGCTGCTTACTCTAATTGATACGATCTGATCTTCCTGTTATACAGAGGAAGTCTCAAGAATCTTAGCTGTGATAATTGGTTTGAGGCTGCCATGCATGATATGAATGGCATTATGGTACATTCAAATAAAGGTCATAAGTTGTAGGTTCTCTGACTAGGAAAAAAACAAAGTCAAGTTGGAATCTTCTCAACCCCAGGTTCAGCAAATGAAGTCAACATGGCTGCTCAGAGCCAACTGACAATTGGGTTCAGTTTCACTAGCACACCCAGGCCTGATTACTGCCTGACCTGTTGGATTTAACATCAATGAAACAACCTGTATGGCAATGTGAAGCAGGCTAGAAGTTCTCAAAAAGCAGGACATGATGTCACGTTCTAAAGAGATTCAAATACAGATGTGAAACAAAGTTATTGAAATCTTGCAGTCAGGAAAGGGTTACAAAGCCATTGGTAAAGCTATGGGACTTCAGCAAACCACAGTGATAGCCGTTACCCACAAATGGAGAAAACTTGTTGAAAAAAGTGATGAATCCAGGAGTGGGAAATTTGACCACAAGAGCACTGACAACACATTC
Source organism: Leptodoras praelongus (assembly GCA_028564905.1). NCBI lineage: Eukaryota > Metazoa > Chordata > Actinopteri > Siluriformes > Doradidae > Leptodoras > Leptodoras praelongus. The sequence continues at coordinate 17,667,753 of JAOTRJ010000043.1, read as the reverse complement.
AGGAGATCACAAAATATCCCAGACTAACATCTAAAGAACTGCAGGCTCCACTTGCCTCAGTTAAGGTCAGTGAGGACATGATTGCACTGTATTGTAGTAATCATTTCATTTTTAGGTTTTGGATGGACATTTAAAAGCCAAAAGGGAAAATGATCCATGGAATTTATCAGCTGGTTACTTCTTGTGGTGGAGCTCCAGACTCAAGCTTAAGTAGTAGATTTCCCAGGCATTGATTCACCATGGACACCATGTGTCTGCCAACTAGTCATGGTCTGAATGCAGTGTTTGATCACTTTCAGCATGCCTGTTACTTTTATTAAAGGCAGAGAGATTGGTTTCAGAGGTCTCGAGGCTGCTCAGGCCCCTGTTCGGCAATGTATCTGTGCTGGCTTTGTGTGGAGCTTGTGCAGTGTTGGATCCATGGGCTGCGTGGACCGTACGAGTGCCACTGAAATTAGATCACAGCAACTTTTGAAGGACTGTTGGCAAATTGTCATGTTTTTGTTTGTTTCTTGTAATGGTAAAGTGACCTTGCATATGAACAATGTGCTATATACATAAAAAATTATAGTAATAATGATAGTTTATTTATATTTTTATATTTATTATTCATTCTTATTCTTATTCTATTTATTCTTGTTTTGTTAAATGTTCTGTAGGGGGATATAGCAAAAGTAATTTAACCACTGAACTGCATAAAAGAACTTAACTAATCACATTTTGATTTGCAATGGGTATGATTTGTGGGGAAGATGTTACTTGAGGCTTATTGGAAGCTGAATATTCTGACTGCAAGCAAAATGGTCAACAAATTGCATGTACTAGCAGCTGATTGCAGTGATGGGGTGAGACCACCTATATTGATTCAGAGTCAAGACCAAGACCTTAAAGGGTCAAGTCAGAATCAAGACCAAGACTTTGGGATTTTGGGACAGCTAAGTCTTTAGAGAAGTTACAACCGATTTGAGACAGAGACCTAAAAACAAGTTAATTGTAAACATTATACTTTTTTCATCAAATACAATTATGGGCGGCACGGTGGCGCAGTGGATAGCACTGTCGCCTCACAGCAAGAAGGACCCGGGTTCGATCCCCGGGTGGGGCG
>JAOTRJ010000043.1:17425944-17438373 GCA_028564905.1 Leptodoras praelongus | reverse complement strand
AAAGCTGCTTTGAGGCAATGTCCTTTGTTAAAAGCGCTTTAGAAATAAAATTGAATTGAATTGAATTGAATTGAAGTGCAAAAGTCATGAAGGAACGGTTCTTCTCTACAGCATTTCTGCTTCTTCAGACTTCTGCTCTCCATGTTTCCCACTTTGATCCAGAGACAGAGAGAGAGAGAGAGACAGACAGAGACACAGAGACACAGAGACACAGAGAGACACAGAGAGAGACACAGAGAGAGACACAGAGAGAGACAGAGAGAGAGAGACAGAGAGAGAGAGACAGAGAGAGAGAGAGAGAGACAGAGACAGAGAGAGACAGAGACAGAGAGAGAGAGACAGAGAGAGAGAGACACAGAGAGAGAGACAGAGAGAGAGAGAGAGAGAGAGAGAGAGAGAGAGAGAGGAGGGATATAAAAAAAAGTATCCAGCGAATTACTTAAAATTGCCTGCATTTAAAGTGTGCTACAAAACACAGAAATTAAGGCATTCTAAAAGTAAACTTGCGAGTGGTTCCTGAAGTGTCACTTAAAAAGACTTTTTTGTCATCACTGTGCCAGTTATAATGTTGTTCCAGTTCACCTCCACATGCTTGCACCACTTTCTAACCTACTGCAAAGAAACACATTCATTTAACCCAAGAAGCCATTCATAGTGTTAGCCATAATTAAGATTTGGCATCAAATGAAGAAAAAAGCTTCATTTAAAAAAGCTGGATCTTTTTTTCCCCCTTTTCTCTTGTATGTCTTACTATGCATGCCATTTTACATTATGAATCCAGTCCTTTGACATTTCCTGAATAAGGCCTCATAGTTAATATGTGGAATTACACCTTGTGCAGAGTCATTTGGGATCATGTGAGCGACTCCCTATAGCTCCTGTCATTAACTCTATAACAGCTGGTGTTAAATGCACTAAATTGTAATATAATGAGCATGAGAATTGCAGGCAATTACAGAGTTAAATTGAATAAATCCTTAGAGCAATAAAGTGTCCTTTTCCTTTAACATCAGGCCTAATTGATGCACATTCTTATATGCATTCTGGTCTAAGGGAAAAGATAGCACATAACATCAATGTTAATTCAGAAAAATCATTTTAGCATGCTTTTCACAATGTAGAGATACATTAGATATTGCTTTTTGAGGGCTCTTATTATTGCTCTCCTAAAGCGTATGCAAATATTTTAATAGGTGTACGTTAAATAACATATGATCATTTGAAATTAATATACCTGGAATCCTTAAAGTATGCCACTTTAGTATGATAAAAATGTATTCCAAATGCAAATATATTCATTTAGTCATTGTATAACAATTTTATATTATATTATATTATATTATTTTATATTATATTATTTCTAATATACATATTGTATCATTTTTCACATTCCATATTCAAACACCACACAGCAAATTAATCACTGTTAAATTACGCATTGTTATGTATAATTATTAATTTAGCATACTTCAGGTAAACATGTCTCCTCTTGTGCCTTGGATTCTATACCTACTTTATTTCATTGTAGCAGCAAACACAGTGGGTGAGTGAGAGAGGAGGGCTTGTACGCTGTGGCTGGGCATGCTTGTTGTAAGGGAGGAATTGTGTTAGGCGTGTAATGGGGGGTGTTGTGCACCTGAAGGCACATGTCAACACGGGATCCCAGGAGCTGGCAGCAGCCAAGGGCCTCAGCTCTACACATCTGCTCTGCCTATTTCCAGTGGGCAAACTGCACATGCGCACACTGACACTCACACTCACACACGCACGCACACACACACATCCTGCACAGGTACACCACTTCCCAAACACGCAATCTGTGTGACAAATAGCACTTACTAATGGTTGTCTTGTTAACATATACGTCAGACAAATGTCTAAAGTTTAAAGGCTGGCTACACTGCACCCTGTGTGTAATGTGTTTCTGAGGGCAGGAAATGTTCAGTAGTGTGTTAAAGTGCCCTGTTAATGCGCATGTAGTCAGCGTTTGCTTGGTTGCAGTTCTTTCTTTACCACCTGAAAAGCCGGGCACACAGCAATTATGCATGCAAGGAGTCAGAAAGCCTCATGTGCAGCGTATTCACACCAGCGTACAGACAGCATTTAACACAGCATGGGAGCTCACACGCGAGCCTCAACACCATCCATTACTGCACTCATCCGCGTGATCCACGTCGCGAGACAGCTGTGAGTTCCTCCCTGCTTTCGCCTTGTTTTGCTCATCAAATGTAGCTCTTCTCGTTCAATGTCACTGAGAATCCATCGCACACGCGTGTGGACCTGCCCAGGGCCTGCTGCAGCCACGTAATAATTGGGCTGTATTTTATGGTTTGTGTATTTTAAGATTGTGAGAAATGGCTCCACTGAATAAATCATTCATACATTTAGAGTGATTACCGGAGCGGGAAGTGGGAAGCTGGATCGCCCAAGATAGATTACCCATAATGCATTTCAAGAAGGCAACTAATTAGCAGAAGAAAGGTCAAGTAAAACCAGAAAGTGATTAGAGAGAGGAGAAAAAAGGAGAGAGAGAGAGAGAGAGAGAGAGGGAGAACGAGAGTGCCAGGGAGAGAGAGAAAGAGTGCGCTCACATACATTTAGTCACTTTTGGAAGGATGCCAAATGTCTTTTTTCCACCACTGTAACTGAAAGCGCTTGCTTCAATATTTAATGAAATGCTTATGTTGCGGCACCTGGACACATCCGCAGCTACACTGAACTGTTGCCTCCCAAGTGGGTCATTACTGTAGCCATTTGCAAAGGGCGCGGGCCTCTCTCTGCCCGCAATGATGCCAGGCTTCAGGAATCTGTTGCAAAACAGCAGGGGACAGTGGGAGGGAGGCGGTGCTGCTGCTCACCTACAGGGAGGACAGAGTGCAGGGTAAAAAACAAGTTGCAGGAACAAAAAAAAAACCTACAGTACATCTTAACCTAGGCATAAGCTACTCCCAGAGAGGCCTGCGACATGTTCCGCCTGCAGCCAGATCCCTGCTAGCGGGGACATCCAGAGACTACTACACTTTCTCCAGAAGGTCTATTTCATGCAGATTTTTTTATGCAGATCTTAGACCTTCATTTTTGCCCACCACATACACACCCTCCATTCTGCATTAATGATTGAATGCATCAATACCATCAGCTATCAATGGGGAGCAGATGTCCTGTGTTAGTGCGTGTTTCTCCAGGGCTGCAAACAGCGCTTTAAAACGCATTAGTCTGTGGAGTCCGGGCTGGCTCGCTCACTACGGTCTGCCACACGCTTCCACACGCAGGTAATCCCAGGGCCTAATGGAATTTAATTACTCCAGCCACATTAATCATGCCTACAGTGGAGCATCCACTATTTTATCACCGCTCTAAGGGGTTATTAGTACAAATACACTGTCAAACTGCATTATGTGGGCAGCGTTTTAGGTGCCATCCCTCACACATTTATTAAAATCTATATCAATATCTATCAGCAGACACTTTCTTCAAATGTGCATTAAGGCTTGTGAGAAAGTTTCCTGCCAGCAGGTGACTGTGGCCTGTGAAAGTTTCAGTTCATTAACTTTTTCCTGTCACTTCTGCCCATCGCCAGCACGATTGATGGGACGAGACTGGCAAGGACAGCCATGGCAGAGCTTAAAGACAACACTCTGAAATGCATTAGCACAGAGGAGACCAGAGCATTAGTCAGTACATGCCATTAGAGACGATATAAAGGTGAACAGTGTTTCCGGTTGCCATTTAACTCTGCCGATGAAGCACAGGTAATGTTTCACAGACAGAAGTTAAAAAGCAGTGGCTTGGTATCTCTCATGGAGAAGTCATTTACTAGTCAAAAAAAAGAATTTTACTGAAATATAAAGTACAAATTATAGGCAGAAAAATACCATGTGATGCGTCATTAATCCATTAAATGTTTCAGATTACGGCGTGGTATGAATTCAACTGAGAGGGATCATATTCACACTTCTGTATAGCCCTTCCATATGAACCGCTGTAAATTTACACACAACTAATGTCCGTTCCATGAGAGCAACAAGGATGAAATTTATAACTTTAACTACTTTATATTCCTTCCCAAAGACACTAACCTAAGGACCAGGTGCTGGTTTCTTGTGCTTTAATTATTATTTCAAGCCATGGAATGAAAATCAATAAGTGGATTCTCTGGTCCCTCGTTATCCTGGTGCACATATTTTATAGTAAAATAAAATGGTGCAATAATAAAGTGTGGAATTTGAGCCCCGCTGCTCTGGATACTCAAAGGTTAGGGAAATTAATTTTACAGGAAATAAGGGGAATGAAAAAAGAAAGAAGTAAAGCCACAATAAAACTTGTGTAATAGGAAACATTTCAAGCAGCAGTTAGTGAAATATTCCTATTCCACAATTCACTCTGTCGCGTGCAATCTTCATTTCCAGTGAGCAGAGGGTTTATGTACACAGCAGTCAGGTTTTACATTTTAGTTTATATGAAATAGATGTTAAAGCCACAGAGTTTTCCTTCTTAAATGAACGAGAAGCAATTCCTTTATCCCTTTCTTTGATTTTGACAATTTTTTCAAATTTGGTTTAATTATGTACATTTTTCTAAAGTGGATTTAACATATGGCATTTCCAAAAGACAAAGGGTTCAAATCAATCTTTTTGGTTTCTGGGCAAGTATGTAAGAAATACTATACCACAGCCCAAATCATTATTGAGCTTGACATAAAATCTGACTGTGTTCAAAATGGCATACAGGTTTAAAAAAAACTAGCATCAATACAAAGGCCTTCAGCTCTGCTTTGATCTGGATACAGCTATCAGTGAAAACAAATACTATAATCTGGATCTGAAGCCTAGTTAGCCATCTTGCAATCAGTAAACAGTGCACCAGGCTTGGCCGACGGCATGTTCAGAAATAAGACGGGTGCTTTTAACAGAAGTGGATGAAGGAAAAGACATGAAGAGTCAAGCTCAAGGCTATATAGCTGAGATTATTGGTGCATGTATGAGGGAGTGTGTTGGGTGGGTGGAGGGTGACAAACATAGTTGGGCTGTTGCACAAGCAGACAATTCTGCATGTGAGAATGTGAGGAACTGTGAGTGGTGGAACCCTCTGGATCTCTGCCACTCATCTGGCCACCTTCCTAACCAGGGCAGAAAATCAAACAAGTAGGAAAGAATTAAATAAAAGCAAGAAGAAAAATGATTTCTTATAAATAGCCCAGTTGGCCAGAAGGCATAGGAAATGAGAGCAGCGAGACACGGGAGACGAGTCTGAGCTTGACACGGGTCTTAAAATCGAGAGGGGGCGGAATCAGGGACCTACTGCGCGAAATGGCTCCAACCAAAGTGAGGATTAGTGTTTCTGTTTCCATGGCCAAGATTCTCCGGAACAACTAATCACCAAGTTCTCTCCTGTTTTTTTCCTTCTCTCTCTCTCTCTCTCTCTCTCTTGCTTCTCTCCCCCTCTTTTAAAGTATCATTTCACCCCTCTTAGTCATTATGGCTAAAATTAAGCAGGGAATGTTCTGCCAGCGTCGATTAGACCCATCTCTGGCTCAGAGCTCGTGTGTCGGTTGTTGTGTCAGTTACAGAGCCGAACAGCAAATTCACTCACTGGCATGAATACATGGCGGCGGGTAAAAAGTGGGCATATTTGTGCCATGCCGTCTCACTCTCCTCTTCCTACTTACGCTGGTGAGGGAAAAAAAAAACATTTTGATGAGGTGGAAGAGCAAATAACCAGCAGCCATTACAAGTAGAGAACGACTCGCCACACAAAAGCGCACAGGCTGCTTTGTGTGAACGTGGTAACAGATGCCTAGCACTTCGGCTGACTGCAATGCAAGTCGAGTTATAAATATCAAATGAAAATTTGCGCGCATGCGAACAAAGGACAATTAGAAACACTGCGTGTGAATCAACTCATGTTTACAACCATAAAACTGTTCTACAAATAAAAATGAGTCTGAATTCATTTGAAGCAAAACAGCAGTTTTCTGTATCCGGCGTGGTGTGTACGAATCAATTAGTGAAACGCTGGAAACATGCAGGTCTTTGTTGTTGTATTTAGAAGAACATGAAATGTCTGGATCAGCAAATCTCTGCAACAAATATTTACACTGTAAAGCAGTTATGGAGGGGGAAAAAAAGACAGTGAAGAAAGAAAAACAAGGTCGTAAAGGGAAGCATTAAAGTCGAGTAGTTTGTATTCGTAAACAGATCCGTGGATAAGCACACACAATATAACACACTTAATGCAACATTTAGCTAAATAAGAACACCGTCTCCTAAACTCACCACTCCAAAAACAAAAATGATCATTCACTTATCATCACCGATCAAATCCTGACACTTTGCGAGTCTAATGTCATGTACTTCCACAGTTCATGTATATACACAGGACTACATAGTGTATATACAGTGCATATATCTGTGTGCGTGTGAAAGCACATAACCCTCTCTCCAGCACTGAAAGCTGAGAGTCAAATGAATCAGACCACACTCACAAATGACTGCCAAATATGCAAGTAATTTACCGTTAAATTCTGTAACAGGAAAGCCTAATTGTACAGCATGTCCAGCTTAATTGAATTGTGCTACACTGTGCACTGCTGTTATGGAAGTAAAAGTGACAAGAGTGATACAAGATTAAGTGAGAGTGAGTGAGAGTCAAAAACAACATCATACAAAAATAAGATACAATTTTTAAATGTTATTTTTCTCATCTAGCTTATCTATCGATCTATCTATCTATCTATATATCTATCCCAAACGTGACAAAAATGCAGACCATTTTCTAAATCCAAAAAAGTGCAATATTATATAGCTTTGTTGTATAAGGAAAACGTTAATATCATTCACAGAAAATGGAGTTGAGTATAGAGTATAGATTATAATATTAATAATAGTAATAAAAACAATAATAGACTGCTTTACTGTGAAGTAGAAAAAGCTCTGGGGTTCAGTTTTAGCTTCATGGTAGGGTGTCTGAGGAGGCCTCCCTCTATTGGCTATTTGCTGAAGTGCACTCCATCCTCTCACACTCACTGATCCTGCAGCAGCTTCTGCCAAATCAGACTATCTCAGTAACAGGTAAGTTAAACACACAAATACACACACACACACACACACACACACACACACATACACACACATACACACACACACATATACACATACATTTGCCTTAGTAACCTCTGAAGGATCTCCCACAGACATCATTATTAATGTAATGCAGACACCTACAACGAATCCTAACCTCAGAAACCAAATAGAAAGCTTTTGGGAGTTTTGGTAAAATGCAGTTTTCCCCAAGGGGACAAGCCAAATGTCCCCAAAACCGGAAGATATTCCTATCCTTGAGCAGATATTTGGTCCCCATGAAGATGTACAGACACGCCAAAAAATCCACCTGAGAATGTCTGCAGTAATTCAGCACGTCTTTATGATCCTATATATCAACCCCAAGTTCATGCAGTAATATGAGCAATACAGAAATGCGGCACTTTTATGACGTTCTGATAACACTCCTCAGCTGTGAGGACATGATTTCTCATTTATATACGTGGTTTACGATTCAAATTATTAAGACTATTCCCTGCCACTCGATATTTTACCACTCAGTGAAGCCATTTAAATTCAATTAACTCCTCAGAAAAAGAAACCACTCTTTTCTTTTTTTTTTTAGAAACACCTCTTCTAATCTTATCGTCAGGCACTCTGGGAACAGCATGATGAGTGAAGATGTCTGTTTTGCAGGAGACAGGCACATTTAATGTCTCCTTTGTTTTTATTTGGCTGCCACCAGGGCAAGGTCCTTTCATGGACACGTTGACTGCGGAGAACTTTATTCCAGCACCAGAGATCTCACACATGTGACAATAGCTTCCTTTGTTGCCAAGCGCGCGGACCTGCTTTGAACCTCTGACTGACGGCGCAGGCGAGCTGTTCCAAGTGCAAATGTAAATTATTGTTACTTACACGTTTAACCTGCCATCCACAAGAGCGCTCGGGCAAGCGCAGGAATTCTGCAATCATGTTGCCCTCTTTTGGCTGGTATGTGTGACTGCAGCTGGTTAAGAGGGCATTTTTTTCTAGCAATAATTTAAAAAGCTTTCAAATGTCAGAACAATAATATTCTTGTAATAAACACAGACTAAACTTTTTGATGCACCTCAAAACTCAAACCTAGTGTGGAAATGCAATCCCAGTGCACTACATTCAGCAGAACAAATGACGCATGTCCTAAAAATTTAGCTAAGCATATAAATCAGCAAAATAAAAAAAAAATGCAGCACAATCTGACACACAGAGAGAAGCAGAATCAACACTGCTAAACGTACACATCGGTAAAAGAGAGCATCACGTCCAAAACCAGTACAATTACAGCTGGCTTATCAAGATGACCTGAACCTTTTGACAGCTGCTTCTTGACTGGCCTCAGCTCCTTCATAACGCAATCATATTGTGTGGAATATTCCCCTCTCCCTCTCACTCCCCTCCTGTACCCACGCTTTCCCTTTGTTATTTCATACCCGCTCTCTCACTCACATTTCTCTCTCTCTCTCTCTCTCTCTCGCGCGCTCACTCTCTCCCTCTCCCCCGCTCTGTCTCTCGCTCCTCCTCAGACCTGTGGGTCACTCCAGCAGGAACAGGAAGTAGCCATCCTCCATTGCAGTGCTCACCTCTCCATCGGTCCCTCTCGGAGCCCTCGCCGCTTTGATTTCCCCCTTCTTCTGCAACGAGAACACACAAAGCCTGGCAATGTAACTAGCACTGTACATCCCTTTTCAGCCTCCACACCTATCTGCTTTGCTTTCTCTTTTTTCTCCCTTTTTTTCTCCTCTCGGAGCTCGGCGAAGAGAAGAGGTGGGTAGTTTATTCAGTAATCTCCAGAATGCCTGTTCTAAATAAAGATGCTCTTCAAATTCCATTATATGTCTAATGGTCTATCACTGAGGGAGCACTACAGATCTGATTTAGGCTGGGAACAATGCAGAAAGGAAAGGAGGGGAGAAAAAGACAAAGCTTTCTTGGGTGACAGGTTTCACTGGTAAGAATTATACTTCCATCTTTTATTCTGGTTGAAAAATAAATAAATAAATAAATAAATAAATAAGCCTCTGTAAAAAGGCCTGTACTGTATAACAGGCAACAACAAATCACAACAAATATCATCTCCACAATAAACCACATTAAGCAAATCTTCATCTTCATAAGACCTTGGAGTGAAATCAATACTGCCTATGCAGCGTAGTCTTAATCTGCAAAGTGAAATAATTACTTTTGTTATTAATCTCATCTTAATATGAGCGTAATGTGAAGGGTATTCAGCTTGGTTGAAAATAAGCAAAAATAATATAATCACAATTGCATTTCTCAGAAAAATCAATTTTGAAGAGACGGGTAGACTCCAATTTCTGTTTAACTTTACAAAGCTCTAATACCATCGCACAACATCCAATATTCCTCTCTACTCATCTGACCGGCATATAAATACATAAATGGCGTCTCATGCTTCTTTTTCTCTACAGAACAATATGGATTTTGATTTCCTTGCAAACAATTTTAATAAAAAGGTATTGATGGGTTATTGATTAGTTAGCCCACGGGCATTGCTCATAGCTCATAGGCCCAGTTCACTGCGATCATTATGTCCTGAACTCTTGCATTCCCTTTCACACTATTGGTCAATACAAGCTGCTTATGCTTCAGGCCCTTTTTACTGCATTAGTACATTGTTTGTTTGTTTTTTCCTTCTTCCCTGCCCCAAAAAAATCAAACTCCATCATCAAGAAGTGTAGCAGGCTTCACTGCTCACAACACTTCCCAATACAGTACACTGGACTTAGTTCAAGATCATAAGGCAGAGGATGTTCTCTGTACAGGAGCACAGTGTAGGGGAGCTAATCCCAGATTTAAGAGTTGATGGCCAGTATAAAGCATCAGTAACGAATCCACAACACGTCTCCCACACTGAACATAAGGTTATTTATCTCTCTGTCACTGTGCAAAATCTTTATTTCTGTGAACATATCTTTTAAATGTGAGAGCCTCTGGAGTAATGACAATAAAAGGTTGGAGGGAGATCAATGCAGAACACATTACTCTGCACCACAGAGGCTTAGCTTTAATAATCAAAAAATTGATCCATTAAGTTGAACCTAATTCTTTGACAAAATGACAGAGGTACTGTGTTTCTACATGTGTCTACATGTGTTTATGTGAAGAACACCAATATGTCTCTCTGCCGCTCATATAAAGACTATATTGAGGATAAAATAGCCTCGTTAAATCAATAAGCATTGTTCTTTATCTCTGCTTTACTGCAGACGGTGACTGGTTGTGTGTCTGTCCATGTGCTTGTGTGTGCAGTAAAAAAAATTATAAAAAAAAAATAATAATAACAATAATAATAATAATAATAATATTAACAATTGGATACAATTGAAACCACCTCCTTGTATATACAGTCTTTGTCCATTTTATCAGCTCCACTGACCAAACAGGTGCACTTTACATACAGGTGGATGATTGTCAGCACTGCAGTGACCCTGATGTGGTGGTGGTGTGTTAGTGTGAGTTGTGCTGGTACGATTGGATCAGACACTGCAGTGCTGCTGAAGTTTTTAAACCCCTCAGTGTCACTGCTGGACTGAGAATAGTCCACCAACCAAAAATATCCAAACAACAGTGTCCTTTGGGTATCATCCTATGAGCACTGATGAAGGACTAGAGGATGACTAACACAAACTGTGCAGCAACAGATGAGTTGCTGTCTCTGACGTTACATCTACTAGGTGGAGCAGCTAGGTAGGTGTGTCTGCAGCACAGCACTGCAGTGTCTGATCCACTCACACCAGCACAACACACACTAAAACACCACCACCACATCAGTGTCACTGCAGTGCTGACAATCATCCAAATAATACCTGAATAAAGGGGACTAAAAAGTATGTAGAGAAACAGATGGACTATAATCTATAAACTTTAAAGTGCAGCTATATGGTAAGTGGAACTGAGAAAATAGACAATGGGTATAAAGACAAGTGGTCATAATGTTACACCTGATCTATATATATATATATATATATATATATATATATATATATCCAATTTTTTACAGAAAAGTTGGGACACTTTCTAAAAATGTAATAAAAACAAAAACAGTATTTTTTTTATTCAACACACTTAAAAAAGATTTAAAGGGTTATACAAGTAACACTGGAAGGTTCCACAATTAGCAGTTTAACTGGTAACAGATGAGGTCATCAAGATTGAATATAAAAGGAGCATCCACCAAAGGCTTAGGCTTTGAAAGCAAGGAAGGGTTGAGGTTCACCACTTTGTGCTAAACTTCAGTCAGTTCAAAGACAATGTTTCTCAGCACAAGATTGCAAAGAATTCAGGTCTTTCACCATCCAGAGTTTATAATACCATGAAAAGGTTCAGGGAGTCAGGGGGAGTCTTGGTTTGTAAAGGCCATGGGTGGAAACCACTAGTGAATGTTCCTGGTCATCGAGCCCTCAGGTGGTACTGTTGGAGAAACTGTCATGCTAACGTGATGGACATGGCCATGCGGCCTCAGGAGTACTTTGGAAAAAATCACTGTCACTTGGCACAGTCCAGTGCTGCAGCAGGAAATGCAACCTGAATCTGTATAATGCAAAGAGGAAGCCAGATATTGATTTTGCACAGAAACACAGTCGAGTTCTCTGGGCCCAAAGTCATTTAAGATAGACTGAACAACACTGGAAAGGTATTCTGTATTCAGATTGTTTTTGGAAATATGGATGTCAGATTTTATGTGCCTGAGATAAAAACCATCCAGACTGTTACCAGTGAAAAGTGCAAAAAAACAGAATCTGGGGTAGCATGGGGTGCATCAGTGCCCACAGCATGGGAGATCTGCATATATACAGTACGTGAAGGTACCATTGATCCAGAGGCTTATGCTGGTATTTTGAAGAGACATATGCTGTTGTCAAGAAGACGTCGTTTCCCAGGACAATGCCAGGCTTCATTCTGCATGAGTTACAACAGCATGGCTTCACAGACATAGAGTGTGTGTTTGACCAGCCTGTCTGCCTCCAGATCTGTCTCCTATCGCAAATGTATGGCACATCATTAAGAGGAGAATCAGTCACAAAACAGTGACTACAGACTGCTGAGCAGCTCAAGTCTTGTACACAGCAAAAATGGGCAAAGATTCATATCTTTAACAACTAATATCTTCAATTCCCCAAAGTTTAAAATGTAGAATTAAAGAAAAGGTGATGTGGCCCAGTAGTAAACACGCCTCTGTCCCAACTTCTTTTAAGTGTGTTACAAGCATAAATTTCTAAATTTGGTTTATATTTAACTATATTTAAAATAATTTATTAGTATGGTGTAGGGCCTCCTTTTGCGGCCAATACAGCGTCAATTTGTCTTGGGAATGACATATACAAGT
>JAOTRJ010000043.1:17389255-17405838 GCA_028564905.1 Leptodoras praelongus | reverse complement strand
ACAATGTAAATAGTCATGAAAATAAAGAAAACGCATTGAATGAGAAGGCGTGTCCAAACTTTTGGCCTGTACTGTATCTACCTAGGGCTGGAGAATGCACAAGTTCTATTCTTTATACTACTCGAAATGCATACCTTTGTAAACCTGTTCCAGCCAATCAAAAGAAACTGCTTCTTTGCCAGATCCTCTGCCTTTTGGTTCTCTGTTCCATTTCTCTGCTCCATCCAGTCTGTGATAAGGCCAGAAATCACATCTATGACAAAAGACCAAAAATATCATAACACTAAATGACCGATTCTGCCTTATATACACTATTCTCCATCGTTAATTTGTTTAAGAAAATGCCTTAAGGGGTTTAAGAATCAACATCATGTGGGTCCTGGCTTGTATTTATTTATTCCCCTCATACTCATTCTCTTTCTAAGTGATTCTATGAATATGCATTGTTTACCATTATGAAGAGAGACGTAATTAGAATAGTTAACAGTGTGGAGAACAGGCTAACCCTATGAAGCATGGATCTTTGTGCTACTCTGCATTTTATGCTTATTTCTAGTCAGAATTCTATTATAAAGACATTTCATTTGGACCATATATAGATATAAAATCATAACTATAATTGCACAACTGGCATTAATTGGAAAGTAATTGCATAGTTTTTGCACCTGTGCAATGTTAAATTGTGTGCACTCTGCTGGCACAGTGACCCATCATTGCTGGTTCATTTTCTCTCCATGTCAGGATGCTTTTCTTTTCTTATGTGGCTCACTCACACTAATACATTCTACCCTGTGCTCTGTTCATCACCTTAACCCGAACAGCATGTTCCTTTCATACTACACTCTGTGTTCTTTAATCCTTCCTTATTCAGTGCCCTTATTTGTGTTTTTTATATATATATAATATTATATAACCTTTGTCTCATGTATAAGGTGTGATGTTTTAATCTGTCGTGCTCAACATGAATTCACTGAGCTATCAATTTGTTTTGTTGTGGCCAATTACAGGCTTTGGGGGTTTTGTTCACATTCTGTCCCTTCAATTTAACATGTATAGAAATGTATGCGAGAATCAAGCACATAATCAACGGCAGCTCAAATACTCAAATTATGTAACAAAAGAAAAGGAGTCGCATGAAATTACATCCCTAAATATGGCTCTACTGCTCCCTAAAATGTTTCTAAATTGGTTGCTTTATGTGGTCAAAGGTATTACAATGGAGCAAAATGAGGCTACTGATGACAAGGACGATTTAACATTTACCCTTCTGCCTGGGTTTATACTTGAGTCAGTATGCTTTTTTTGCTGGGTGGTTATATAGCTTCTGTTCATAAAAGTGCTGATACATATTTCCTTTTGAAATGTATGGCTTACACATCTCTACATGTCACTGCTACCCTGACAAGAAGTTGAATTCCATGTGATGCTTGGATGTAATTAAATGATTTTTTTTTTAATAGCTCGGATAGCTCATTCATTGTCAGGTATTATAATAAATTCGAATAGCTTTTAGCAAATACATGAAAAATACACTATATTGCCAAAAGTATTCGCTCACCTGCTTCCACACGCATATGAACTTGAGTGACATCCCATTCTTAATCCATAGGGCTTAATATGATGTTAGCCCACCCTTTGCAACAATAACAGCTTCAACCTTTCTGGGAAGGCTTTCCACAAGGTTTAGGAAATGTATTCATGGAAATTTTTTTACCATTCTTCCTGAAGCACATTTGTGAGGTCAGATACTGATGTTGGACGAGAAGGCCTGGCTCAGAGTCTCTGCTCTAATTCATCCCAAAGGTGTTCAGTCGGGTTTAGATCAGGACTCTGTGCAGCCCAGTCAAGTTCTTCCTCACCAAACTCATTCAGTCATGCCTTTATGGACTTCAGAGCATCCATCAGATCGCCAGACAGAGAAGCGTGATTTGTCACTCCAGAGAACACGTCTCCACTGCTCTAGGGTCCAGTGCCAGTGTTCTTTACACCACTGCATCCGACATATTGCATAACACTTGTTGATGTAAGGCTTGGATGCAGCTGCTCTGCCATGGAAACCCAGTCCATGAAGCTCTCTACGCACTGTTCTTTGAGCTAATCTGAAGGCCACATGAGGTATAGAGGTCTGTAGTGATTGACCTCTGCACAATATGCGCCTCAGCATCCGCTGACCACGCTCTGTCATTTTACGTGGCCTACCACTTCATGGCTGAGTTGCTATCATTCCCAATCACTTCCACTTTATAATACTACTGACAGTTGACAGTGGAGGAAATTTCATGACTGGACTTGTTGCACAGGTGGCATCCTATCATGGTACAACGCTGGAATTCACTGAGCTCCTGAGAGCGACCCATTCTTTCACAAATGTTTGTCGAAGCAGTCTGTTTGCCTAGTTGCTTGATTTTATACACCTGTGGCCATGGAAGTGATTGGAACACCTAAATTCAATGATTTGGATGGGTGAGTGAATACTTTTGGCAATATAGTGTATGTAAAACGTACATAAACATCCATGAACAGGGATTTCTGTTACTTATAGACTTTTTGTATTTAGAAACTGTAAATGCCATTGCAGAGAAGCAGATGTACAGATGTATTCAGACACCACACATGACCATTTCTTGGCCATTGAGATTAAAATCTCCTCTAGTGCTTCACTGTAGTTTCGTGTTCTTTGGATCAGGCATAAAACCCTTCTTACTACAAACATGATGGGCTGAATTATCACTTAATAGTTCTATTTTTGTTGTGTCCTTTGTTACCTCTGCCAAGGAGGTGATGTTTTCTGGGTGGTTTGTTGGTTTGTCTGTCATTATAAAAAAAAAAGTGGTCTTGGCAGAGGAAGTTGGCACTCTCCAAGTGTATTTCTAGTTCCAAAAGAGTTGAGATTTTTTTTAAATGCTTGTGTGCACATTTTGCTGAGGAGTTTTTCATGAGGTGTAGGGACAGAGGACACCCAATTGCAGTTCATTGCTTATTGTTCTCTCTGTAACTGTTCTTCCTGCTGTGTTGGCATCATCCTACAACTATTTTCAAGTGACTTTAATATAGTGTCCCAATACTTTCAGTTTGTTTTTAAACAGATTTTTGTTTGTGCTTATGAATACATTCTGTTTCAAAGTCATTGTGAAAGAAGACATTGTGTGCGCCATCCTGAAGTGGATATACACTTATGAAAAATACATAGTAACGCCACCTATGCACGTCCTTGGTTGCATCCACCAGTGCGTATATAAAGATCTAGGGAACCTTTCTGCCATGAGAGTGCCAAGTTATCACGATTTTGTGATTTTCCACGTGGTTTAATTGTTGGAGCCTGTGAGATGGGCCATAACATTTCGGAGGTAGATCTTGATTTTCACTGAAATCAATTTCAAAGGTTTCCGTGACAAGAATTCCAGCAAAACATGGAACTTCCATGTGGCAGTATAAAGATTCTGAGTGAACGTGACCAAGAATCTTTTCACGTGTTGGGCGTACAACACTGGCTCATGTAACAAAGGAATTCAATGCTGGGGCCTCAACAAACATCAGCGCGAGGACTATGCAACGTTCCCACCAAGATCCCGTGGGGAACCTACCAAGTGTTAACTGGTATGCAGTTTTTCTGGTACTTTAGTGTATGCACTAGAAGAATATTAAATAACCAAAACGAATTATTGAGCCATGGATGGCAGGAGCTTGAGTCGCATGCACCACTCAATAGGATCAGTAAGTAAAGTGGCATCTGCAATTAGGACCATAATGTTTGTGCATTAGTGCGATTAGTGATCCAGATGTAGAGGAAAAATAGAGTAGGCTTGCCGTGCATAAACCTCTCATTGCAAAGACAAATGAGTTCTATGGTGCAAAAACTATAAACACTGGTCTAGCGAGATGTGAAAAAAGTGATCTGGTCAGATGACTCATCCTTTAGCACATTCCTGAGAAGTGAGCGAGTGCATGTGCATAGCGTACACTGAGAGAACGGTTCAGTTTATCTGGGAACTTTGTGTTCTACTGCTAAAACTCCCTTAAAGTGTTAACGTGTGGCCTATTACAAAGATAAACCACTGGCTTTTTTTTTTTTTTTTTTTTCTGCAGAGAGGATCTGGTGTCCAGACCAAAGCTCTGTGTGGGTTAAGATTAAAGACTGTGCAATGGAATTATGATTTTTAGAGCAGATCGCCACGCTCAATCTGCGTTTACTCACACTGACAGCACAGAGTGAAGCACGGCCAGCAACCATCAGCTATCAATCAACGGCTATGATTTATGAGCTGCCGTCCTTAAACTGTAACTTCTGCCTCACAGCTGAGCAAGCTCCACAGGAACGAGAGCCCCTAGTGTGTTTGTGTATGTTAGAATGCAGAACGCTGTAATGTAAAACCTTAAATGAGCTGTCTGTGGTGTGCAGTGATCAAAAGCTATTGCTTAGTTTCACTTCTTTGCTAATGCATCAGATATGTTCCTTCTTTTTCAGTGAGTATTTTTATTAGTGGGTTTCTCATTTTGTGCTCTCATCAGTGGGATGCTGATGGGTTGACGGAAAGCCAGAGTGACTTCAGAGACAAGTCTCTTTTTTTCTTCTAAATTTGATAGCTGTTCTTGGCTAAAGTGTTCTTCGAAAGCTCTTACCCAAACCCAGGCTTTGGATTGTATTTATGCTTGAAATTTCAGTAGGCATATTGGCAAAAGACAAATGCGTAGTTCTACTTAAATGCAACTTACTAAAGACGACTTTGTAGCGTGTTTGATGTCTGCAAGAGACATGTCTTTCAGGGAAATAATTGGCTGCTTTTATTGTGATGTCCTCAGTATTACAAAGTGCTGTTCTCAATACTAGTCTTAAATATTTAGCCTAACTTTACCTATTAAAGTGGCAAGGCAGTTGAACACACTACACTGTAGTTAGGCTGGACAAAAATATGTCGACACCTGACCATAACATTTCTGGTCTGACCCAAATTGTTGCAACAAGGTTGGAACCACACAACTGTATAGAATGGCTTTGTATGCTGTCGCATTACAGTTTCCCTTCACTGGAGCTAAGAGACCCAAACGTTTTCCAGAATGACAGTCACCCTTTGAAAAGGCCCATGAAGACACGGTTTTTCCATTTTTTTTTTTCAGTGCAAGAATTTGAGTGGCTGCACAAAGCCCTGACCTCAAACCCACTGAACACCATTGGGATGAACTGAAATTCAGATTGTGTCCCAGACCTCTTTTCCCAACATCAGTGCCCGACCTTCCTAAAGTTCCTGTGACTGACTGAGCACAAGTCCCAACAGCCACACTCCAAAATCTAATGGAAAACCTTTCCAGAAGAGTGGGGGTTGTTATAACAGCAAAAGGGAGACTAAATCTGGAATGGTATGTCCAAAAAGCACATAAGGGTTTCACCTGAGATTCAGGTGTCCACAAACTTTTGGCCATATATAGTCTATGTGAGCTAGTTAACAGTATACCAAAGTTTTAATGTGTTTAGCTACAAATTTCACAGGTGGCTAGGAAACCACTACAATATTTAACCTGGTGGCAGTTTTATTTTACAAGTTACAGTCTTTACATTAATAATTTGTACACTATTGGAGAGAGGGGCTTGTTTTTGAATGAGATCTAGTCCAGATTTGAATTACTGTCTTACTGGCACATGCTGAAAGAGCCTAAATCCTAAGAAAAACCGGTACAACAAAATTAACGAAGGATTAATTGTATTTATCCAGTGAACACACTGAAGACATGCAGAGAATCGTGCGAAAACCTATAACTACAGACAGATGGACAGACTGATCCTCCACCTCCACACACACTCACTCTGTTGGCATCTGTGAAAGTGATTTCCTTGTTCTGTTATGAAAAGTAAGCGAAAGTGTTTCCTTGTTGTGTTATGTAAAATTGTATTTCCTTTGTGCTCCTTCTTGGGTGATCTACAGAAACAATATCTAAAACACGATAGTGTCTATTCATTTATTGTAAACGATGCTGCGTTTCGTCCGAGTGGATTTCATGCCGAAAACGCTTTTCTAAGAGTTTCAGATTTCGTATATGACCCTGTGAGGCTTTCACAACTTCAACTCTCCACTTGTATGTACCCAATAAATTGAGGTTTGAGCTGTAGCTGTCTCATGTATGGCCAGGAGAGTCTCTCATGCTGATCCAATTTTCAATGTTGGATGTGTGGCTGTTTTTGTGATTGAGGCAGTAATGCATGAAAGCATCATTGTCAATTTAACATATGGAGCAGTGTATTTGATTACATAATAAAAGTAAATATCCCATCCCCTGTTACACACAGAGCAATTTAGCCCACATGCATAGCCAGTTCCTGCTGATTGTGGAGGCTTTGGCTGAATTTTGGGCAGTGATGGATGAGATTGATGAGCACACCTGGGTGCTGGAACCTGAAAAACCTAGCAGAGCAGACACCATGAGAAGGATCGCTATTGGTAAACTCCTGCCATTCTCATTGTCTGTGGTCTAATAAACCTATACCATATTACAGCAACTGACCTCAGTCTTATTGTGCCTAGGAAACAACGTCTCCATAAAGGTGGAGATCGACCCCAGGCACCCGAAGATGTTGCCAGAATGTTGCCTGCTTGGCGCTGAGCACAGTGGGTCTTTGTAATATCTGCAAATCTCCCCAACTTAAATTTGCTCATACACTTAAAATGAGCAGTTTGTTCTTGAATGGCATTTCACATATGAAAAGTCCATATCCATCAATTTCGTTTATTGCCTGGTTTTTCCAATTACCTCTCTTTGTAAGTGTACATCCCATGAAGGTTTTATTACATTTAACACGGGATTGCTACAACTCCTCGGCTGGCAATCTACAATATGTAATGTCCTTCTAGATTTAGAGAGAGATTTTGCTAGAATGGAGGTCAGTTTGCAGTATTTAAGCCTCTGTGATTGTTTCTTTAAATCCAAGGTCATGCTTGGCTGACAGTGGCGCACGGAACATATTGTTGGTTGCCTAGCAATGTTATTCATTGATATTAAATCCACACTTCGATAGTCAAGACAGTGGCAGACGTGGACCCTCCGAGCGAGGGGTCAGACAGAAATATTGCTTTTTGCATTTACAAATGACAAACAGAGCGAGCGACTCACATTCCTCCCAGATTGATCTCTCAGGGTGGAGCAGCCATGATGAGCACGTTTTATGTGAATTATTTGAATATTTCCCTCCCCGTCAGAATGTTTGTCACAGTAGGAAGTGCCCGGCTTTACTGTGGCATTTCTAAGAGAGAGGAGAGATTAGCGGTAAGAAATGGCACAGCTCCGCATTGTCTGTCGGTGCGCTACAATCAGGTTGACGGGCATTGAATGAAAGATGAGGTGAAGTTAATTGAAACTGCTCTGGTATACTACAAAGCAAGCTCTTTCATATAGAACATTCCCTCAGGCTTGTTTTGCTGCTCTGTTTGAGTGGGATTTTTTTTTTAATCATTTAAAGATTATTTCTTTACGTTATACAAATATTTAGTATTCATTTAAAATGCTATAGCTGTATGGTACAAGTCAGTGTTATTATTTTGCAGTGGTAACCCCCCTGAGGAGCAAGCTGAACGCTAACATGCATTTATGGTAAGGGGACTGTAATTAATTGCTTCTTTCTCCTGATCTCCACACATATTACACTACCACATCCATGTTTTATAAGTGAATACAGATCTCCCATTCTTTCAGGAACCCCAACTGCAGCGTCCTGCAGAACATGAAGGATGTTATGGAGATAGAATTCCCATCACCTGCCACCCACGAAAAATCTGTACGTTGCATTTTCCTGTCACACCACCACTTATAATTAGTCACACATCTCAGTAACATTTGGGGTTTGTGAGATTTATTTTTTTTTTTTTTTTAATCGGTAGAGGTGGATACAGAATTCCTTTAATTGGGTTGTTTACAGATAAGATCATTACAATAACAAAGGTGGCAGAATCCTCAGCACTATCAAGGGCTGTTTAATCATAGATTCACAAATTACCCCCCCATACACACACACACACACACACACACACACACACACCTCAGCGTGTGAGCCTGCTGGTGGGTTGAAAGGGCGCTGTGTTTATTCACAGTCTGCACCACTGATTAATGCTTGGCCATCATTAACATTCGAAAGAGTGAAAAGTTTACTTGACCAGATGTTTAAATTTTTACCTGCCATCCTTTTAATGGATTGCTTGGGAAAAAAAACTAATTATCGGAAAAGCAATATGCAAACACAGTAGAGTGGAGAGGAGTAGAGGAGAACAAAAAAAGAGGGGGGGAATAAGGGGAAGATGTATGAAGGCCCTCCAGACTCAGTTTGGCATCTTGCAAAAGAGGAGGATTCTGTGAAGTGGAGGTCAAGTATACACAGTGTTGATAAGCCCACCTGAGTCTTCTCACCCTAGTGGAAACAAATATGAACCTTCATGCATTACAGCCTCTTAGCCAGCAAGGAAAGAGGGATGAAGGGGAAGGGGATAAGTAGATGCAGATTTGAGATGGGAGGTGGCATTCTTTTGATCATACCCAGAACAATTATGAGTAAGAAACAATGCTTTTCTGTTCAGTAATGTAGCTGGTTTTAAAATCCTTCTTAATATGGCCTGGAATCATCACCAAACATTTTTTATGTTTTTATGTCAGAGTTTTAGTGTTGAGTGTGGCATCTGCTACTCATATCGGCTAGACTCTGCCATTCCAGATCAGGTGTGCAACGATCCACGCTGCGGGCAGCCTTTTCATCAGGCCTGTCTCTATGAGGTGAATACACTGATTTATGACTCGTACACCCTTTTAACCCATCATTACTCATCACATACCATTCCTAATCGTTTGTGCTCATATTAATGAGCAAGAATAATTAGGACATGGTTGTTTCTATCTCGGATTACTGATTGAATTCACTGTATTGTCATCTCAGTGGCTGAGAGGTTTGCCAACCAGCCGCCAGAGCTTCAACATTGTGTTTGGAGAATGTCCTTACTGTAGCAAGGTACGGGTGTTATTTCAGCGCTCTATTCCTCAGAGCACTGACTTTAAATCAAATGTATAAAATACACTTTCTTACAATTTCTAAAATGATCAGTTATTTATTGATTCAAACATTTCTTCTTTTTTTTCCCAGCCTATCACAGTGAAAATGGCCATCCAAAAACCGTGACCATTCTGTTGGTTAATAGTTGCTATGTTTCAGAAGAGCAAGAAGTTTCATTCTTAATACTGGACTAAGAAAATCAAGCACTAATGACAGTGAAAGCAACCAGAAAAAGAAAGAGTGCTAAAGTAGTGATACATGCATACATTTTACAGCTCCACTGTATAAAAGGCTTGTCTTCTGAGTTCTGTCTATCATTCCTGTTGCTGTGTGCAGTGTAGTAGTCCCTGTGCAGATCGGCAGACAATTCATGTCCATTATAATCAATTTCCTCCCAGCGGTTATATTTTGGTTTGTTCCAGTAGTCCTCCTCATCGCTGGATCTTGTGCTGTAGTCTTCCCACAAATGGTAATTTCTTCCCCAGTGGCCAGTGACGCCTGGGCTGAAATCCTGATGCTTTGACTTATTGTGGTGTTTCCGCATTTGCAAACCATCATCTCGTCTCCTCATTCCAAATACTGGAGCCAACTTTTTCACCAAAATACAGATAGAGCATGC
This sequence comes from Leptodoras praelongus, assembly GCA_028564905.1. NCBI lineage: Eukaryota > Metazoa > Chordata > Actinopteri > Siluriformes > Doradidae > Leptodoras > Leptodoras praelongus. The sequence continues at coordinate 17,396,197 of JAOTRJ010000043.1, read as the reverse complement.
ATTGCATATTTTTCAGACAGAGTGGGCAGTGTAGTAGTACATTTCTTCCTTGATTATACATATACCTCCTCAAACATGCAATATAGATTTCTTTTCTATATGTATTAAATGTTCACTGATGTTGATCCATAAAACTGGAATTATTTTGTTGTTTATTCTTTGTGTTTGTGAGAGGCATGCATTACTTGTTCAAGTCTTTGCCTTTGCTTTGTGCCTTCTCGTGTTTTGGGGTGGAATCTTGGTGGCAAAGGGTCACATCCATCTTCCTGGTCTTCATCACAGTCACTGGCCGCATTCCTAGACCCCACGTGCGTGTTGGCTGCAGAATTGGCCTTGTAAGCTTTCTATGGTGGAAAAAAGGGCTTAAAGTAACTAAAAGGTAAAAATTAAAAAAGGTAAAAAAAAGAAATGTAAAAAATTTGCGTGTACCTGTTCTTCTGTTTTCTCTTTGGTTCTATTATGATGTTTAGTGATGTCTTCTTGAGTCACAGGCTTTGGCTTGGTTGATCTCGCTGCAAGCTGGGCCGGGCTCAAGTTCTTTAAGAGGGAACAGAGTGAAACACACAATTCAGAGAATTTAAAAAAGTTGGTAAGCTACTTCATAGAAAAGGGCTGATAAATCCACGTTAGCACAAGTCCTTGAGTTTGAATGTACACGCACTCTCTCCTCTGTGCTCTCAACCTGACCTGGATCCTGAGAGTAAAGCACCTCTCCTGATTAATGACGCCCAATGCTCTCCCTGAGATGGCAACACTCCAAACTAAATTTGGCCACAGATCACTGCTGAGGTCAGGTGTAGGCAAAATAAACTCCAGGAGTGTTGGAGTGGTGTTAGAAGAGGTATAGTTCTCTTGGCCTGATGCTGTTACAGGAGAGGTAAGACACAAGGGTGACATTGATGATAGTATTTCTAAATTTTATTTAAAGGAATCAAAGTTTGACCCTCCAGCAGGAGATGAAGAAAAATCATAGAGAAAATATTACTACAAAGAAAAGGAGGGATTCAAATCTTAATGCCCGTAGTGTTCACGCTGATCTTTTCCATCTGTGCAAGAGGTTTGACCAAGGTCAGAGATACTAAAGCTCATTCAGCAGCCCTGTAGTCCTCTGTGAGTATTCTGAATATGTGCTGTACACTGTATGAACAGTGCAGCTCATTTAAGAGATGAGCTCAGTATGTTACAGAAAAATAAAATTTCAAAAGTAAGGACAAGAATGTGTAGTAAGAGGTTATGATATCAGAACACAAAAGGCAGCAAATTACATCCAAAATGTTATGACTTTACTGACTTCTACACTGACACCTACTCTTTACCCATAGATCAGACTGCTGGCCAGTTTCACATGGAAATGAGAGGCAAAGCAAAATCCACAGTAATTCTAAGTGGTGGTCTTTTGGCCTCAAGAAAATGTGTGCATTCAGTAGCTTTAAATTGCCCTGCTTGGCCTTTCATCGAGTTCAGTGGTTCAAGTTAGCAGTGAGGGGTGGTAAAGTGATTCTTACAGAATGAACGCCTCCATGCCATTGCCTCTTGACAGGGTTTGTAGAGGTTAACCTATGACAGCAAGTCAAGATTCTCTGCATCATTTAGCCATACAACGAGGAAAAAACACAGTTCCTATTTCTTTTCACTATAACTCTTTATCTTCAAGAGCTGTGCAGAGAATAGTAATTTGGGTCAGAGTTGTGCAAAGCACATACTTCTGTTGAAATACTATCTCTAACATGTATATGTTTCCTATAAATAAGAGGGATTTAATGAAATTGCTCCCTTACGTTGTTGAAGCTGTTTTAAGCTGTAGCTTCAAGCTGGAGTCTTTAGGCAGGTTGGAGACTTGTCACCACTCTGTAAATCTCCATTCCACCCTCCTCTGCATTGCCTCCAATAGGAGTGGGAGTGAGCATTCATGGGAAGAGGTCAGCAGAGGTTCTCTCAAACCTGAGCATCTTCTGCTCTCCCAGACAGATAAATCTACCGCAGCCCACAGACTGCTCTCTGCACTCCAGCCTTTGCTCATATGGTACCTATTAAGACAGGAACTCTTGCGGGCCAAGAGTTTCATGCTCACCCTGTTTGCCGCTGGCCTGGATGACACTGCTGCTCTTGGTCTAGAGAGGTCCAGTGGGCCTCGGGGCGTGACATGTGATAGTACCTTCCTCAGAGCATCGTAGTCTGGTTTTTCTTTGTAGCCCAATGTTCTCACAGCAAGCAGAAACTGGGCAACCTCAGCTGAGGAAAACAAATTAAAGAAGAAACAAGGCTGGTTAGTAATGCTGTTTTTTTATTAAGGTTCTTTCAAATCTTTAATTGAAAATACATTAATGATCTGTTGGAGCACCAGGCAGACAGTTAAGGTGGCTGTGATGCATGTTTTAAATGCACTATTCCAATTTTCGGTGATGGACAGCTCAGCTAATTGCATATAACGTGGGTACCATCCAGTGCGTTAACAAAATGCTGCATACAAATCATGAACCCATGCTCCTGAACATTGAAGCCAGATCCTTGTGTCACTAGTGCATAAGTGTATTACATTTTTTTTCTAAAGGAACAAAACAGGGCATCGTAACATACATGGACCCTGACAATAACACAACAGCGCAAGAGCCTCAATATTCAAACATGCACACAAAGGTGTGTCTAATATGGCTGCTTTCCATTCTTCAGTGTAATAAATAAGCTGCCAACAGCACCAGGCCTGTATGTACCATCTCTCTAACAGAATGTATATCACATGCATGGCATTGATGCATGTTGGAGGCCTTATCTCTCTGGTCCAGCTGCAGTGAGTCTCTCAGGGCTGGGCAGAATAAGACCTCATCATAATCATAGATCACAAAGCCTCTATTCAGGAGACATGCTTGCCCTTTTGCTCTGTGCCGGGAATAAAGATAATACATGGCTGGTATGGGCTACTGATGGAGGAACAGCAGGGTGGCGCAGTCACTTAGCCACACCTTGTTGATCATTGTAAGTGGTCCATGCATGCACAAAAAAATTCTCTTACCCAGAATGATGCTAGAGGTGGACATGTGGATCACCGAGTCTGGCAGGTTCTCCATGAGCCTAAGGTCAACAGAGGGTAAAATTTTGCCAATAATTTAGTTTTTCATTTTTGGTATAGGACTATAGAGTTTGTGATATATTGTTAAAGTCAAACCATACACACTGCTGTTTTTGTTTGCTTAATATCTTATAGCCAAGTATAGTGTTAGGGTTAGAACTGAATTTGTAAACATTAGAATACGAATAGCAAACTATCCCTTCGTAATTTATCATGCATATTAAACTGTGTAATATAAAGAAGTCTCTCAGAAGGTTTGTCTGAGAGAAATCAGAGAAAACGTTTTTTCCGAGCAGTGAAGAACCGCAGCAGTTGTCTGTGATCAACAGCCACCACATACACAACCAAGTGCTGTTTCTGGACCTGTGAAAGAAGAGGGAAAAGCATGCGTACTTGGCCTTGGCCTCCTGGACCTGCACTGGATTCCTGAGTACTGACAGCCAGGGAAGTGTTCCACACTGCCAATGGAGCAGGCAGTAGCCCAGCACCTCCAGGTCCCCTCGTCTGGATGGGGCTGAAATGTAGAGAGCGAGGGAAAGACAGGAGCACATATAAACATGGTATGGGGTGAGAAAAGAGGGAAGGGGTGAGTTAAAGGAGAATTAGAGAGAGATGAATACCTGGTGTGATTCAAGCTAAAAAAAATCCTTTGATTAAATGGTCTGTCACTAGCCACTGAAATATGCCCTTATAAAAAAGAAAGAAAGGGGGATAGTGATGAAGAGGAGTATTTTGTTTTTTCAGCTGGTGCTCTTGACTAGCTAACCCACAAGCAGGGCCCTTCGGAAAGAGGTACAGATTCAAAAGAATGGGTCAGTTTCCTCCTGTCTGTCCAGCTACCCCCCACGCACACACACTAATCTAGTCTAGAGGCTTGTCCCAGGAACCTGATACTCACGGCCTCTGACACGATCCAGACGGCCCATGGCCCGGACCGACACTTTCTCCACCACAGAGCCAGGCAGTAAAACAAAGAAATAAATGTCTGAGACCAAATTATTCCCACATGTTACTGGATTCTGTAAGCTCTGTGCTGGCCATAAGAAAAGACCCAGAGATCAGTAAGTGCGTGTGTGTGTCTAGGACCTCCTCTACACCTTAACATCAGCTAGACCACATTGCACAACTGCCATCTAGTGTAAACACACTTCTTCACACATGCACTAGAACTGTTTTAACTAGTCATTTATTTCTCACTCTGCAAAGAGACATTAAGATGATGCTGTGTTCATCACCTGCTTTTTATTTAATCTCCCAGAACTGACTATGTTTAGTCTGACCATCTTTTCTTCACTACAGCATGCTAAATACTTGCAGGATTCTTTAACACTTCCCTTAACTTTGTAAAGAGAGGAGATGATGACTGCACAGTCTTCTGTGAAAAATAAGGGAAAAGGATCAAAAGGCCAAATAAAACCTGCCATCATGGAGGATAAAAAAAAAAAAAAAGAAAACTGGCAACAACACAGCAAACACAAAAGGCTGACACACACTGTTAAATATAAAAGGTGTTTAGTAGAGAAATGTGACTACAGCTAAACTGACTACTTCAGCTGCCTTGGTTAAATATATAGGTTAACATAACATTAAGGGTCCCTTCATGGAAAATCTCCAGTTTAATTTTGTCAATAAGGGTAAATTAAAGCACACAGCCTGTTCGTGCCTGGAGAGGTTATCAACTCAATACTGTAACTGCAGTCCATCTCCAGAGAAATTACCTATTGACTGCATTCATCAAAGAGGAAAATCTCAGCCTAGATCCATGCCTGCCATTGATCGCACCATGCCCATTAGGTGATCTTGCCTGCTAGCTAATCTCACAGCCAGGCCTAACAGGCCACACAGTTACAGTTTTCCCCATAACAAGTCTGTAATCTAAAAAACAAAACTGTTTTTGATCTCAAATGGCCTAATGCATTATGATGACCTTGGACAAAACATTAATAATTAATTCTTTTTGAACTATTTTGGCCTTTGTACTGAGACACTGGCTTAGAACACCTTACTCTGTTAGCATCGTGGTATGATTTTTGCAAGAGGGGAAAGGCGGCTGCCTGGGTGCGACTGAAACCGAATTGGTTTTACAACAAGCATCCATGAGGACAAGGCGTTCCAAGCCAGACACAACACCTTCCATCAGTGCCAGACTGTTGTTCATAATTATGGCCCATTGTTATTCAAATTACCTAAAGTGCTGTGTCAAACTCTTGAACCTCTCCTTCTGAATTTCAGCCATTTCTCTTCAGCCCTACAGGTGATAATTAGGCCTTTAGCACGGAGTTCAGCGGGAAGCAGAGTGCCTGTCTCCTCACTCCTCACCATGGTAACACATCAACATCTACGCAGGGTGCCAGGGGCCACGAGCAAAGGAACACTCCACAATCTGCATTCATCTACGGGGGCGACTTGACGCTAACGACCTACACAACAGCTGTCAGCGCATGATGAGAAGTCCACTACTGTGACACCAAAATCAGGTTTGTCACATCTATAAGGTTTTGAGTTGAGCTCAGCTTGGGAGCTATATATTTTTCTCCAGTTCTCATTATTTAGTTCATCCTATATTATCATGACCAATGGTTGTAATACCCTGTTTTATGCAATAGAATTTATGTACCATGACCACCTATGCATCCAAGCAGCAGGATATGGAATGAAGACCATATGTAAAACCCTGAACAAGAGAAAATTACTAACTGTCATGTAGTAAGAACATGGGTTTGCTCCAAAGAGTACGGACCCCTGCTTGAACCTAAATGTGATTTATTTTCGTTCTTACAAAATATCGTGTACTTTCGTAATCATAACCATTATGGTGTTCGATTCAAATACTTATCGCCTGATTTTTCATGTGATCCTGTTGCAGTTTTTGCCATTTCCATGATCATTTGTAATACCATATATACTGTATGAAGTTAGTCAAAAATAGGTACACTAGTTAGGTTAAATAAGTAGAACATATGGTTTTGATTTTAACTATTCATCAACATATATCACCACTCAGTAAAGATACTAAAATTGGCATTCTAAAACTTTTAATATTTACTGCTGTTTCAGCATCTTATCATTCTTTTTTTCAAGTACTGGAAACTCTGGGAACCTACAGCAGCAGCACAGCTATTAGGAAGCTTTACCTTGGCATGGATTTGTATTGAACCTCTCTACTGCCTGCACTATTTTGTGGGCAAAGATATTGGCTTTGAGTCCCAGTTTAACAGAACATCAAAGCTTTAATTAATGGTAACTGCAAACAAGATGCAGGTTACCGCTTGGACTATTTAGGGAATTGTTGAATTAGGTCTGGCCAGGTACACATGACCAAGTCAATCAATATCCCATAAAAAGACTGTATGCAATTTACAACTTAATGCGTTTCCAATATCTCGACCTGGAATTAAGAGCGTGATATGCTGGAAGCAGTCTATGTACACTACACGTAATATAGGGGGAATTACACACATTGTAAATACAAGATCTATAACAAAAATGATCCAGAATAAATATATCTATCTGTCGTCTTATTTATCTGTGGTGGCCAGAAAAATCCTTCACATGGTCAAATGCTGACATGCTGAATACCATACGTTTCTCTTACACATTTGCCTCAATCACCAGTAAAAGTTAGAGAATTTTTAGTGTGTTACTAATGTAAAAGTGAAACAAAGATGTGGATTCAAAGATTCAACTTGTATCCTTATCTACTTTTGAAAAAAAAAAAACAACATTACTAACAAATATTAAATAATTCACATTAGGAAATGAAAAAAATGGAGTCACTTAAATTCGGTGGGTAGCACTGTCGCCTCACAGCAAGAAGGTCACGGGTTCGATCCCCGGGTGGGGCGGTCTGGGTCCTTTCTGTGTGGAGTCTGCAT
>JAOTRJ010000043.1:17354807-17370814 GCA_028564905.1 Leptodoras praelongus | reverse complement strand
CACTCACTGGTGATGCATGCTCAGATCAGACACCCTCACACTTTCTACTAAAGATATTCATTCATTCATTCATTCATCTTCTTGGCCGCTTATTCCTTTTCAGGGTCACCGGGGACCCGGTGCCTAGCCAGCAGCATAGGGCACAAGGCAGGAACAACCCTAGACAGGGCACCAATCCATCGTAGGGCAACTAAAGATATTGTGTATAAAAAAATATATAAAAAACATAAAGGTCATTTGTATTGTAGGAAGATTCTATAGTAGCTTCTTTAAATATTTTTAAAGAGCAGAGCACAGTTTGCAGTCTGCATTGCTTTAACTGTAAAATGCAGCCAGATCACTGTCATTTTATTTAATCAGTTTAGTGGCACAGTGATGTACACTAGGGTAATTCCACACATAGTAATTCCAATGAATTGGAATGCATCTTAAATCGGAATATGCAAGTATCTTCTAGCAGGCTTTATATACTTCAGTGGAGCCCAGACTGGTGTGCAGGCCACTACAGAAGGAAACTTAGTGGAGATGTAAGACTAAAAGTTTATTTGCATTGCCCTCCCGACTGAGAAAAAGAATTGTGTTCTCGAGTCCAACTCAGCCACTTTGTTTTTGCTCTCGGCTTGATGCACATAATAAATCAGACTCACTCCACTGAATTCCATATGGTGACTGAAATTGGTGGAGAGCAGCATTTCACTCATTTTCCTTGCTCATTTGTTAAGTGCTTCTCAATTCCCATTTAAGGGGTTGTCCTTGCTCTAACACGTGATCTTAACATGTAATTATCAAGCCCTACTGAGTGTGTGTGTGTGTGTGTTTGGGGGGGGGGGGGGGGGGGGTTTGATAGAATGAAGAAAAGAGATGCATATATTGTACATACACCTACATACGTGCTGTGCATGTTGGGTAATTCTCTAAACCCAGGTATAGTTGCAATATATAGAAGAAACTGTATAGCTGTATATATAGTACAAGTGAAGTATGATCTCAATGCAGTATACTATAAATTGGCAGTATTGTCTGTAAGAGAAAATGGCACTGTTTTGTTTTTGAACCTGCACTTTTAACATGCACGAGACAGCCAGGTTTAAGATGAAAATCAACTCATGATTAATTAGATGGTCTAAAGAGAAGTGACTCCGCTGCTTTTTTATTTCCTCACCTTCACTTGTCTGATCACATCTCTCTCTCTCTCTTTCTCTTTCCCACTGCCTTCTTAAAAAGATGGGAATGTTGCTATGCATGCTGTTGACAGAGCAATTAGTTTAAGCATCAGGTTTTTTTAACGCGAGCCACATCAACATCAGCTCATCAGCATAAAACACAGTAATGATAACCCAATTTACGGTGCCTTACATATCAAAGCCTAATGCTTATTATCCAGTAACTACACAGCAAGCAATACAAAATGATCATCTCAAGGTAAGAAAGGGTGGAAGTCTGGAATGTGTCCTTGTAGTTTAGGAGGTTAATGGTGATCAGGCATGTCTGAAATTGTGTTGGTCAGGAGTTCAGATTCATGTTGGCTAAGTGCCGAATGGAAAGGTGTGATGTTATCCTTCTTTCTGGAAGCCTCTGTAGACAGGGGCTGTGGAGTTGTGAGCAGGCCCTCTTTGCTGAAGGGCACAAAGGCTTTCGCATGGAGGCGTGAGGGCTGTTGCCCTTGTCAGAACACCTGCTGTCTTCGCTGTAGGCCTTCTTCCTGCCTACTACCCCGCCTCTCACTGACACCTCATCAGTCCAGATTCATCATGACTCTGCCAGCTTGAGATGCAGAAAGTCACGACAGCAACAGTGATTATGGAGACCATATGTATATCATGGTGTGGTGTACCTAAATCTGTGATGCTTTTTAATGAGTGAACATGCTTTTGCCACAGCATTGGCCTATTTTGTTTTTATTTGTTGACTTTACTCTGGATGAAACAACACTTCTATGTTTTTCAGTTTCACTGCTTCATTCAGACCCACTTAGTAACCCACCTGCTTGTTTTCTTGGCTTTGTCTAATATTGTTTCTCCCTTGACATATTTCTATTTTTCCTGTCTTTAAATCCCTCCAGACCTCTCCTTAACATCCACTTTCATTCATCTACCTCCCTCCCATTTTCTCTTCCTCTCTCCATCCCTTATCCCCTCTCCTCCTCCTCTTCTCTCTCTCAGTGGTCCGACCGTTCATTATCCTAATTAAATCCAGCAGCTGAACATCCTCTTATCTGTAGGGGAGGAGAGAGGGGCCATGATGCAATAGGGCTGATTTGCATATCCAAAGTTAATTAGTGTGGAGGAGCAGGTGTACAGTAATAATAATTATCACACATGACAGTCACCTGTGCCCGCACTGCCCTTCCGAGACGTGGCCCCTCCCTGCCATATCCCCTATCCCTCGATTATCACTCCCCACTGCTGATGGAATTCACATTCTTCCTCTCTCCATCACTCTCCATCACTCTCATCCTTAATGCTTAAAATTTCTGCTCCATCCCTCCTCCTCTTGTTTTTCAAAATCATATTATTTAGTTTTATTCCACACTATCTCATTACCCTTACTTTGATTTGTTTGTTGCTGTTGTATATACATAGTGTGTGTATACACGAACACAGATTATGTATATTTGTGTGTGTGTGTTGCATTTCTGATAGCTTCTGAATTCCTGTCATTCTTGTGCATCGCTTTAGTCCTTGATGCCTTCATGACTGAGCTCTCAGTCTTTACTTCCTTTTAAGAATATCTAACTGCTTTTAGTCCCTGAGTCCATGATGGTCAGAAAAAAAACCCTAACTTTTGTTGTTACTTTTCCTCAGTGCAGTGGCATGCCTGTGAACACACTTTTCTACCCACACACACTTTTCTATGAAGTCTTCTTTTCTGAGATTTGTCTCTTCGAGGTTCAGCTCATCTCTGTTCATTCTTGTGTTGAAATGCCTCTAATTGCTGCTGCTAATTCTGTATGGACATTTCACAGTGTTTCTGCTTTTCAGGCCTGCATGGCAGATCACACCTCCAGGTGTCCAGGATGGTTGTGACGTGCCACAAGGTGGTGTGTGTGTGTGTGTGTGTGTGTGTGCGTGTGCAGGCATGTGTGTTTGAGGTGTGTTTCACTGGGCATATTTAACACTGTCACCATCAGCACTGTCACAAAGCCACATACTGATGTGGTTACCTAGATACCGCTCCCTTAGGATGCAAATGAGATTCTTGCAGGAGTTGTTTTGCTGTGGACATTTTCCTCATAAACAGCAGCCCAAGTTTCTTTTGATTAATTTTTTTCCTGTGTTAAAGAGATAACAGAAATGCTTGAGGATTCTGCTCTAATTAAAGCAAAAAAAAAAATCACAACTATTTATTTTGTATCTTTGCTGTTATTATTACAACTTCAGCCTTTGAATTTACAGCTTTTGAATGACCAGTCTTTTTTTTCCAAAGTCAGGATATTTTGGATGTTTTTTGGCTTTTTTTGACATTTACCTCTCTATATTTACACCTCTATATAGCCCAAGCACCAATAATCCCATCCCACACAGTTCTAAAAACAGAAGATGAATGAATCCTCCTTGCGATTGTCTGTTGTGTTTGCCTATCAGTCACAGAGGTGGAATAATTCGTCTGTGAGGAATCGCACAAGCTACTGAAATAAGCAAGGCCTGTCTCCTGTAATACATTATTTATCATTACAGTGAGTCCTGTAGCCCACATATCCTCTCATGTGCCTTTGTGGATTATTTATGCTGTGTCAGTCACTTCCATCATTTGCATGTTTTATGTATTTAGAGGGCTAGAGCTCCCTTTCATGCAGGCTGAAGGGTGGAGAGGTTTGGCAGGAGGGAGAGGTAGAGTTAGGGGGACAGAAAGCATGGTGGGAGCCTGGGGCAGGTGACAGGATGATACGGCCACAGGGTTTGTTTCTGAGGGCGACGTCCTGCAGAGGAAGGGCTGGGATGTTGTCAAGAGTGGCTCAAGGGCAGCCAGCAATGCGTTTCGTGCCTTTATCTGACTCGGCAGCATTCTGGTCATTAGTGTTAGAGTACACAGGTGCACATACTTGTTTTGAGAAACGAAGAACATACATGGATGAACATATACATGAACAACAGACAGAAATCTTTTTTTTTTTTGGCTGAACTTTACCTCTGTTCTGCTCAAAGGAGCACAAAGCCTTGAGGCCTGCTGTGCAGTTCTTTGTGATTAATTATTGTTATGTAATTAGCAAGGCACTTTGCATCATGTTGCATAGCACCCACATTTGTCATCGTGCATGTTTCTAGCAGTATACCCTTCTTATATGCAACACAGCCTCCTGATTAATCAAACGTCTGTAGCCATCATGTTGTGTGCGCATGTTTGTCGACCCTTTACGATTTGCTTTTTCTTTGTTTCTGTCTGTCAAGCAACATTTGAATGATAATTCAGTTGGAGTCATTGTCTTTCATGGTGTTTTGTGGCGTCCTGGTGCTGATGGTGATAGATGGAGAGACACTTGTTCTCCCTGTCCTTGGGTTTATTAACACTTCTCCCCTGTGTGCTCTCGGCTTCATCTGCTCCTTCTGTTGGCACAAGGTGGGCTTTTGGAGGAGGTGGCGAGGAGCTGGTATTTTTAGGAGCTGAGGATCTCAATTCATCCTGGAGGTTTTAGAGCAAGCGGCGAGGGCTTTGGTATCATTAGCTCTGTGTTGACTGTGCGATCTGGTAACTGGCCAGAGGCCCATCCAAAGAAGGAATTAAAGTTATTTACACAGCTGTTAAAGTAATGCTACCCCATACAGAACTTTCCCCAAGGCTTGAGCCTGAATCTGGATGCGTCTAATTCCATTCTTTTCCAGGGAGGATGCCCTCCAGAGATTGTGCCAATGCCATCCTACACTACTGCCTATCTGTTTCACCCTACTCTGTCTTTAACTCTTCAATAACTCACACTAGATTGCATTTTACATTTACATGGGTTTTTTTGGTCAGATTACATGGATTATTTGGTCAGATTTAGACAATTTTGCTTGTATGAAGGGAGGAAATTGGAAGGGAAACCTTCAATATGTTTTGAGTAGCTTGTCTGGCATCACTACAAGATGCTGTATTTCTATCCAGCATGCCCAAGAGTCACATTCACTAACACTGCCACCGTCACACAATGGCAATGAGTAGCTCTTTCTATTTAACACGAATCAAGACGTAACAGGAAGAACAAATGACACAAACGAACAACAGCCAAAACAAATGACAACAGCAGGCTGTGTCTAATTCCTTCTGTTACTTCCTTTTACAGTGGAATAAACAGGGCCATCTCATAAATTCTTCCTGAAAAGTATTATTGCTGACAGGTCTGACCTCAGCAAGCCTGCAATGTTTACCCATAACTCACAATTAACAGAGACATTAGAGGGTCCTCCTGAGGATTGCCAGCTTTATTTCCCTTTAACTGGGCATCACTAAAGCTGGAAAAGATCCCAGTTCTGCCATTTACCATTGGAGAGACGGCTCTGCACGCTGCAAAGAAGTGGCTCCACAGACTGAACACACTTTGGAGGTTTGGGGCTGTTATGGATATGGCGGCAGTAATTATTCAGGCCTTGTTATTGCCCAGAACACCACACCTGCGTCCAGCTCACCGCCTGTTATTAGAATATCAAAAAGGCCACTGAGAAAAAAAGGTCTTACATAAACTGTGCAAAATGTGGACTAGGATTGAGCTCTGCTATTGCTCTAATGAAAAATTTACATATTTTCTTTTTTAGACGACTTATTTCTTGCCGTTTGAAATAGAAATTTAAGACCTATTGAATGCTTGGTTCTTTTTATTTGTAAATACCAGCACTGAAATGAGCAATGAGTCACTTTATTTTACTTAGGAGATAAATGTGCACCTGTTCACAGATGTGTCAAATCCAATCATATGGCTGCTAAACAGATACCGAACCCAGTAATAGACTTTTTACCACGGCTTTGTGGCTAATTTCCTATTCAGTGCTGTCAGCTTATGTCAAACCCAGAGTCATTCACATATTTATTTATTTCATATTGCAGGATTTTATTAGATCAGTAACTATTCTGGTATTTCAGGGGCTAAGAGTACACTGGAATCCCAAGGTCTGAATTAAATTAGTGCAGGTTTTATAGACTAATAATCATTTTTTATCACTGGCGCAACATTGAATATCAATGCACCAGAGCAGCATGCTGTTTTTAATGGACTAATATCATCTGCTCTGTTCTATTCTATTAATCCTAAATAATTCCTGAGCAATGTTGTCAGTATGAATACCTACTTGTCAAAACATTTCGGTGCCATGGCCTGGGGAAAAAAAAGGTTTCCACATAATTAAACTTAAGCGTCTGAAGGAAACATGGCATCAGCGCTCGTGGCCCTTCTGAAGAAATAAGATTCCTGAACATTTGAATAGAACCAAGTGTCATCTGCCACTTTAGGTTTGATTTACACTCCAAAGCAAATGGAAAGTACCTAACACTGGAAGATGCCGAAAGCCAAGCAAATGTTTATGGATATTTGCACGTTGCTTGTCACATTCAATCAATATCGGATTGTAAGTCCCCTTAAATGCCGCACTAATGGAATGTTGTCATGTAGTGTTTCTGTTGTTGTCTCAGGGAGATAGCTGAATGATTTGTACCTGGCTCTCTAATGGTCAATTACAAGTGCAATCCAGGCTTGATGGTGTTTGGGTCCCACCAGAGAGAGGATAAAGGGGCCTAGATGAGCTCAGAGGCCCCCATCAGGAGTGGGTCATTGCATATAAACTGGTGAGCAAAATTTTGGATCTCTTCCCAGCTTTCCCCAACTCGACTGCTGCAGATGAGTTTTAGCTTTCGGTGGTTTTATTTATTTATTTATTTTTTCTCTGGCCGTGGCGATGAGATACCCTGTGGTGTGCCTCCCTCGACAGGAGACCACATGTTAATTTAGCAAACCTCATATCTGAAGATTACAGGGGGCCTTTTGCTGCTCTCTCAATTTCACTGTCTTTTATTTCTTTATTTACTTCATCCTGATTTGGCTTGATATAATGGAGGCTTCATGCAGTGAACTTTTTTCGTCCAAACTTGGCAAAATTTGATATTAGATATCATAATGAAGTTTTGGGTGTGTTGTTCTTTCTGTTAACTGACCAGTAAGCATGGACACTCATTCAGAATAAAAACACAAATACACAAATACTGCATTCCACAGCATATGTGTGTGTGTGCAGGAGCAGCTGCCCTTGCCACCTCCCCATCCGTAACAGAGCTGTCACCCTGCTTTTTAATAGATCTGAGCGAATTAACATGGCACAGTGGGTCGAGTCTGCTGGGGCACTGGTGACAGTAGCGGTGCCCTCCACTAACTCTGCTGGAAGAGGCTTTGGCAGAGTGGCATGGCTGGCAGGCCCTGCCCAAAGTGACTCTGTAGGGGCTGGCAGCTAGCCAGTCAGCTGAAGCCCTGCCAGCAGGCCCGAACTGGACTTGATCACCATGCAGCACGGCCACAAGAGAGAGGAAGCCAGCTTTTTCATTTAGCCACCCAACTGTTTCTTTCCTCTCTTCTTAATTGACAGAATAAATGCACCTGCCATTGTGTAATATTCAGCAGATTAGTTTTGGCTGTGATGGAGGGGCTGGTGTCAGAGGGGCCAGTGTTGAGAGGAACCACCTGGGGAGCTGGGATGTTTCAGAATTGAGAGTTTTTTTAGTGGGTGTGTGTCCACCTCTTAATATACTTTTTGCATGTAATGCTGGTATTATGTAGAGGACAAACAGAGAGTCTCAGGAGTCATGTAAAAGCACAGTCCTTGCTGATTAAAGCTCCAAAATATACTACTTATTAAATTTCATCAGAACAAGTAGGTGTTTGAGATTAAATGTAAGTGGGGAAGGAATAAAATAAAATAATAAATAAATAATTCACAGATAAATAAATAATCCATCATGGAAAATGTTCAAAGCTTTTTCTATGACAAAAATTTGTACCTATAATATATAATGTCTCCTGTAAAACAATTACGATGTCCACAGGGTCCTGTGACATCCCATTCTGACGAGGAATTTTCTGCGGCTTAATTTAAATTTAATTGGACCATACCCAACTGGCTCGGGTCAATATGAAGAGAAAATCAGGAACATTAATCAAGATAAAATTATCAGCTGATTAATCAGTGTTCTAATTATGGCACAGTGCTTCAGTCTCTTTCTTCTGTTTTAATTACTGTACTTCATTGTCTTTTCCATATGGCCAGCATGTTTCTGCATAATGTCTGTGTCTCACAGCACTGGGAGCCATTAGTACCCTGCCTGATGCTGCTGTCCTCAACCCGTCTCCTCCACTTTCTCTGTTACCTATCACAGGCTCTTTTTTTGTCATTCCCTCTCGTCTCTCATGTTTGTTTTCTCAACCTGCTGCCTGCTTCTACATTTCAATAACTTGCAGATCTATATTTATAATATGCATGCATATATAACGTGTAATATCCTGCTGTAGGAAGTGTGCTTAGTAAAAATCTCATCAACATTAAAAGTTCCACATGGAAATTTCACAGATCTGAAAAGGTAGCAATGTGTGCCTAAAATATTGCTTATGAGATATAATTACTGTATCTTATAATTACTTTACCAAATATAATTTCTTCTCTAATTACTGTTTTACAACACCGTTTTACCTGTTCATTAAGTTGTGTCATGAGTGTATAGCATGCACAGCTGCAAACTTTGCGATGCAATTTGCTTAAAACACACTGAATCAGTTGTTTAACACAATGCTTGTGCAACACCTCCTAGTGCGCATGCCTGCTTTTGCTACTGATCGTTTTTTAATTAGTCTCCACCAGCACAATAAGCAATACTAAAGTTAACTTTAGAAGTGTTCTCAGTACATGTTGTGGAATGCAATGTTTGTAGATTGTTTTGACATTACAAGGGTCAAAGTGCTTTGTGTAAGTAAATGGTCAGTTAGCACAAAAAGAGTACACCCTAAGTAAATTTAATAAGTAAAAACTGGCTAAAAAGTTACTTTATTTAATGTCTTAACTTGCCAAGTTTGGGTAAAAAAAAGACTCCATTATAGCTTGCCAAATCAGGATGTAATAAATAAATAAATAAATAAAGATGGTGAAATAGAGAATGAGGCCCCCTGTAATCTTCAGATACACACCAAATTATCCTCTTCCCTCTTATGTTATCTACATTTTCTTTCAATGAAGTTCATCTGTGTAGTTACAGCTATGTACATTTTTAAAACATAATTGTCAGAGTTGTAAAAGAAAAAGACTCATGGTGATGAAGACTGTGCATAGTAAGATGTTTTGTGTTTTTGGTGAAGGGATCTGGTCATTTTGTCTTTGTTGTTTGTCTCTGTTCACATTCTGCTGAATCAAAGACAGATCTAGGTGCCTGGTCAAGGCCTGTGATCTTCTCCAGTGATCTTTGGTAGTTTGACAGAGTAAGTACTGAGCATTGTGGACCCTCCACACTGCTGCTCTTAGTGCTAAGTGCCAGAGTAGATAGGGAGCTAATAAATTGTTTGAATAAAACATGCTTTGTTACCGTGGGGGCTCAAAATTAGCCAGGCAAAGTGGTGATTAACCATCCTATCATACTTGCCATTGCAATTCCCTTCCTTCTCTTCTCCCTCTCCGGATCTCTCTATGTCTCTGTATCTCTCTTCACGTTCTCTCCATTCGCCCACCCTTTCCCTCCCCCCCCCGTATGTCACTTAAGATCAGAGACACTAATACTTCCCATGGAGATGCTCATTATCACATCTTAAGCTAATATTGTCATTTTCAATTCTCTGTGTTGTTGAAGTATTGCCCCTGTGGTTACACTGGGACTGCATTTGTGCCGGACATTTTCATTTGATGACTGTATGTTTGAGATGATGAATGATGCTTTTAAAGCGTTATGCCATGTCACTTATTGATATAATTAGGAAAGAAAGTCAGATTGTAGCATTTAGTAAAGCACTGCTGATACTACCTAGCTATTACTATGGTTTTTTTTTGCTTTATAATGGATCATTGTTTTTAAAATGCATCTCTTCTTATTTATTCCTCACCACTTCCTGCACTCTTTGAAATCTCTTTGTTGTTTTGCAGAGAGTGTTTTATCTCTTGTATCTGCACGCTTTGTGCTGTGCTGGAATTAGATATCACTTAAGAATACTTTCGCCAGTGCCTCCCTAGCTCATGAAACCTTTTTCAATATGTAATTACTGGAACGGTACAAGTGTCTCATGCATATTCATGTGGTTTTTAATTAAGCCCATCTCTTCACAGTTTGTGCCTGTGCCTCCTGAAAAGTTGCTTCCTTGCAGCCTGCAGGTTTCACACATACAAAACCGCTCAGAGCTGTGTGTTTGCACACCTAAGATGAACACGAACGCACACACATAACAACACTCTGTAATGATTTGTATAATATTTATGGATATACATAAAGCACCATTTTATTGCTTTTTTTTTGTTCATCCTTGTGTTTTCTGGGTTGCATACGAATATAAAATGTTCAAGACATAGATGAATAAAGCAGTAGAGTCCAGCCACCATCTCCATTATAAACAAAGCCTGCCAGAGGAGGAGGAATGGATTTACATTTTCTAATGTTTTCTTTATTCCTTTGCTACAGTGGATCATGAAATTTCCTAAATGGTCTTCTGTCTAGCATGCTCAAGTTTTTATTGTTTACTTACTCCTTTAAATTTCAATTTGTGATACCTCATCCCCAGACACTCATTTCCCATCTCGACTCCTGCACTTATGCCCGTGTGACAGTCTATGTTGTCTGTTTATTGTTTTGTCGGTCTATAGAGAGGCAGGCACTTTGATATGTATTCATAGACTAATCTAGGAGACAACATTGGCTGGGCTTTCAAAAGTGAATCACACAAATGTTGGCAAAGGGAAGTTCAAGTACTAAATGCAGGGTGCCAATAATTGTGACACATGATTTTTATCTTTTTTTTTTTAACCTCAGTTAAATGTTTGTTATATGTCATGTTTCACTGGTCTGAGGTTAAGCTTATTAAGCTTCCTTACCCATCTTTACCAAGGGTGCCAATAATTCTAGTTATATTCTGTATAGCTCTGCCACACTTGTGTGTTGTGATAGTTTGGGCAATCCAAAGTCTATAAACACTTGAAGAACTCCAACACATTTTATGATGAACACAAAACACACACACACTCATGATAAGGACAGGAGGGAGAGAATATGCTGTCATGGACCTGCTTGGCATCAAGCTCTGAATGTGATTCAAAATGCTTCACAGAAAAGACAACAGTGCCATCTACTGAGAGAAAGACATCATGAGGGAGAGACAAAGAGGGAGAGAGGGAGAGAGAGAGAGAGGAAGGGAGAGAGACTTGGACAAACACCAACTCAGTAGGAACTCTCAGATAATAATCAGTTTCTCTGGGCTTGTGAAACTGGCTCATTAAGCCTCCTTTTTAACTGGAAATATAGGGAGCGATTAAGGCAGCATTACTGAGTGGGCACAAAATGGCTAACCTCCGGCCACCCACCGCTCATAGGTGTCTGGCACCGGCTTCTGCACCCGCCGTAATGTCTTCACTCGGATAGCGGCAAATCCATCACCTGCTTGTTTATCTGCTTTACACTAGCAGCCCTATCAATCAGTGTTAAACTGTCACGCTGGCATATTTTTCTTTTAAATAACATTAAAAGCTGTGAGCCGGCCCTGTCTGCAGCTATGTTACATCTTTATTGCACAGCTGGCCTGCTAGGCGCATGGATGCCCACCTTCATGATACATAATCCTCACTCCTTTTTTTGACACAATGTACAGTATTTTGAAACTTGCATTACTCTAAATGAATTTCTCTTCCTGTGGTGGAGACAGACTTGGTGATGTCACTGATGTGGGGTATTAGCATGTATAATTAAAGCTGGTGAAAGGCAATGTTGAGCTGGGCAGAGCCAGTGTCATTGGACATAATTGCTTCAGGAGGACATAATTGGGTGGATGGTTGATTTTCAAAGGCTCATCCCTCCGTTGTCGTGGACACAGTCTGTGGACTTTGGCCTGCTGCCAAGAAGGCTCTTTCCTTTTCATTTTTCTCTCTCTCAGTTTTGTCTAGCTTACTCTCTGTCTGTCCAAGTTGTTCTATCTGTTTCACTTTCTTGCCCTTTTCCTATTATGATTTTAGATAAAGATTTGACTGTAGAGCTAATGTGCATTTGTAGGTTCATTTGCAATGGTTTCTAATGGCCATTATTTTCTTCTTACAAGCCTGATACGCTGTCATCACCGAAAAAGTGATATGTATATATATATAGAGGATTAGGCACAAAGCTCTGGTCTTTCACGCATTCAATTTTAAATATACGACTATACAGTGTGTTTGTGTTAGGAGACTGATGATATTAGTGCTGTAGAAGATAGGCTAGGGTGCTACACCTGTGAGTTATTTTAGGCAGCGGGCTTAGAAAAATGACAGGATCATGCATAGTTCTGGTTGAGGTCAGATTGCATGAACGGGTGATTGAAAAGGTGTATGCAACATGTGTGTGTGTGTGTGTGTGTCTGTATGTTGTCGGCAGGTCCAGCTTTGGCTCACAGGTTTCTCGGGTAGGTCTTCGGGCTGCCGACCCGGTTCAAACATCATGGTGTGACATTTTTATCATCCGTCAGAGTAGGGTGAGATAAATCAGGCCTTGCAGCGGCCCTGGCAGCCTCTTGCTATCTTGTCACATTCCAGACAGTCGGGGTCGGTGGGCTGAGCCAAGCCAGACTGAGCTGGGAGAGGAAGCAGGGCCAGGTAATCCATTACTGTCCACATACATCTACATGCATACGGATTTCATATCACCCTTCCAAGAGTTATGAGTTCTCTCCTCACCCTTAACCAGATGCCTGACTTATGCAAAACAGCAGGTCTTTAGCCAAGGATTTAGACTCCACTCTCTGTTTTTCTTGTGTGTGCTTCTTTATTTCTCTGTCTTTCTCTCTTTTGGTGCATTTCCTCACTCGTTTCTCCTCCTCTCTCTGACTGCAGAGGCTGGAGTCTGAGGTTTTCCTATCTTGACCCAGTTCAGGGAACTGCAAGGTGATGTGACCACAAAAATACCCCAGCTCTGATAAAGTATATAAGTCAGTATATGTGTATGTGTGGTATATGTGTATGTGTGGGTCCAAGTTTAGGCACAGGGGTTATGGCAGATAGACATAGCATATTTAGAGTGAACCCAGACTGAGGTAAGAGGAGGAGAATGGAGACACAGACACGGTAGTGACACACACATGAAGCCAAGCATGTAGAAAAAGCCCCAGGTTATGATGATTAAAGATGTGTGCCCTAGTTCCCAAGCCCTGTAATGGAAGGACTGAAAGACTCAGTGTCAGGTAGGACCTTCATGTACAGGTACAGTGGCCTATATATATGTGAAAGAGTGTACATTTTAACACTAGTGGGACCAAAGTTGCCATGGTAAATCACCAAAGCTATTTATCTGTTATTAGTAAAATGCCTCCTCTAGTTTTCCATCTCTTTCTTTGGGTCACAAGGCTAAGGCCTGACTCTAGTATCTGCACTTTGACCTTATACAGACAGGAGCTTTTTTTTTTATAGATTTCAGCCAAATGTCACACTTAATGCCAACGCTTGACCTCACAAAAGGCCAGAGAATGCCAAGGGACAGAAAGTGAGGCCGAAAGAAAGAGATAATTTTCTTTCATAAATAGAGTAATTGCTGCTTTCAAAGTGCACTGTTAACCAATTGAAGGAACATTAAATGAAATTATTGCCTCCGCTTTATGGATGAGTTGTCCTCTTATTAATCCATCTTACCAGTTCAGTTTCTCTGCTTGTGTTTTATTCTTTATGCAGTGACAAGCAGGTAAATGAGGGTCTGCTTATAAAGTACAGGTAAAGCTTAAAAAGGGACCCAAAATGAGCCTAATAAATAATATAAGCTCTTCCATGGTTCGTTTATTTTTTATTTCTCTCTCTCTCTCTCTCTCTCTCTCTCTCTCTTTCTCCTTTTCCTGATTCTACTGTGTTTAGCTGCTGGAGTATATGGAACATAAAGGTTACTCTTGGGCTGTCATACACCTCCAGGGCTGTCTCTCTGCAAACCCTTATAACTTTCCCCCAGCATTTTGCCAGTAAAAAAAAAAGAAGAAGAAGAAGAAAGGGATGAAAAAGCCTGACTAAGCTTAGCCTGCTGGGAAAACTTGGCTGATACATCAATCCTTCCCTTAAGCCTGGAGCTGCTGCCTTGTTAGTTAAATGAATAAATGAAAAATGGAGGCGCTAAATTGTGGATGGACTTGTCCCCAGCCCTGGTCTCTTCTTACCTGTGTTTTATTAACCCAGCGTTGTGATAACACCATAAATAACAGTGGCAATAAAAAGAGTTATGGATGTAACTGTGTGAAGAACAACAGTTGATGTCATCTCTGTGGGACACAGACAAAGAAACTGAATCCGTCTCCCCATCTCCACACTTTCCCTCGCCTCTACTTTACTTTTCTCTTCCTTCACCATCTATCCCTCTGCCCTTCCTGAGGTGTTACTCCTTATTTCTCTCTCTCTCTCTCTCTCTCTCCTTCTCCTTCTCTCTGCTGGCTGTCTAAGTTTTCACTTTTTTCCCCTATACTCCTCTCTCTTCTGTTCCTCTCCTCTCTCTTTCACAGTGGGCCTGTAGGATCATTAAGAGGCCGTATTGTGGCCGTTCCATGGCTGTCCCGCATTGCTGTGTGGTGCATGAAGGTCTGCTTTAAATAATGAATGTGGAGAGCTGCTGTCACACAGGCTTTTGCCTACCGTTAAATGCCGCGCTGATGGCTGGCAGAGCAAGTTGTTACAGCATTCACCCTGTACCCTCCACCACGAATTTATGAGAGGTCCATAGAAAATTCCACAGCATTCAGAGCTCTTTTTTTTCTCTTGTTCCTTTCTTTCTGCTGTCTGAAAATTTCCTTTGCTCCAAATGTTCCTTCTCCCAGCCATATTGCATTTGCATACATTTTGCACTGGGTGAAGAATTGCTAAAAAATAGGAGCTGTGGAAGGATAATCTAACTACTACCTCTAATTTTCACATCCCTGATGGTTCTCTTTCTCACCCCCTTATACTCTCACATTATCAGTGAGCATCTCAATGTGAGAAGACATTTTCAGGCACAAGAAAAGTGCTGCAATTTTTTTTTTCTTTTTTTCTCTTCATTAAGTTGCTGATACTTTTTTACACGTTACTGTACATCTTGTACTCCTAAAGGAGAGCTGAGCTCTAATAGCGTGTGTTGTGCCTACTGTCATCTTAGGACATCTTGTGCTTTTACCTAACAATCAGATGGACCATGATCAGGAGAAAAAAGCACAAGACGTTTGATTTGAAGCAGACACAATCAAACTTAATCATATAACACTGATGTATGGCTAATTTGGATGCAGGGAAATGTTTTTTTCTTTTAATTGTCTAGCCGCTGTTTTCTGTTATGTGAAAGGAAAGAGTCTGTGCTAATGTCAGTGTAACAGCATAGCAGGATAAGGTGTATGACAGTCAAAATCTATGGGCACAGTGGCATTCTTGAATCCATTTTATTTTAACGTTGTATAATGAAACTGCCTTAACACCTCGTCTAAGCACAGAACTTGGTGCAAAAATCCCATTCCCACTTTCCCATTTCTTACATTTTCTTACTAAATAGTACTAATTAAACTATTTTATCAATAATACATAACAAACAGTTTAGCTGTGATGTGCATTTGGCAGTTCACTCGTATATCAAGTCCTGAATATCATAGAATATTACTGTGATTTTAGCCAGATTTGTAAAATAGTGACATAATTTCTTAGTGAAGTCCCTGAGCTGTGCTACCTGTGCAAAGTCTGTTTAAAAGGAATGTGACTAGTTAACTTAATCAGATGTCACCAACTACAGGGGTTAGACAATGAAACTGAAACACCTGTCATTTTAATGTGGGACGTTTCATGGCTAAATTGGACCAGCCTGGTGGCCAATCTTCATTAATTGCACATTGCACCAGTAAGAGCAGAGTGTGA
>JAOTRJ010000043.1:17293923-17305438 GCA_028564905.1 Leptodoras praelongus | reverse complement strand
AGCCTTGGCCATCTTCATGTAGCACAACAATTCGTCTTTTAAGATCCTCAGAGAGTTCTTTGCCATGAGGTGCCATGGTGAACCTTTCAGTGACCAGTATTAGAGAGTGTGAGAGCTGTACTACAAATTTGAACACACCTGCTCCCTATGCACACCTGAGACCTAGTAATACTAACAAGTTTGGACTTGTTTTGGAGGGAAAATGACAAGCAGTGCTCAATTTGGACATTTAGGGGTGTAGTCTCTTAGAGGTGTACTCACATTTGTTGCCGGTAGTTTAGACAGAGTTATTTTGAGGGAAGAATAAATTTACACTGTTATATGAGCTGCAGACAGACTACTCTTCATTGTGTCAAATTGTCATTTGTTGTCCCATGAAAAGATATACTTAAATATCTGCAGAAATTTGAGGGGTGTACACACTTTTGTGATACACTGTATATACAGTATAGGGCAAAAGTTTGGACACACCTTCTCATTCAATGCTCTTTCTAGAAATGAGGTTTGTAAATAGTGCTTATAGATGAATGGGGCTTATAAATTAAATAGTGCTTATAGAGACAATTAATATGCACAGCAGATAGTCTTATTTATGTTTAGAAGTACTGTATGTGTTTATAGTGGTAATAATGTTTTACATCACACCAACTGTACTGTTTAGAGATAGATAGTATTTATATTGCTTAAAATCAGTGAGAGCTACTTCAGCCATTCTTAATGGATGCTGTCATGTCCAGATTGTATACATTTTTAGAGTAGACCAACTGTGTAGAGCAAAATGCTAAGACACTAATAGCAGCAGATAAAAAGGCTGACATTAAATTTGTTTTCTATTTAAACCTTGATGTGATTATGAATTGCCAGCAGCATGTTGTACCCTATAAAACATTGGTAAAGCAATTAAATGAGTCTGATTGTCGTTTGATTCTGTGCTTGTAGCATTTTTAAGAATTCATAGCTTGATCTTTCACACATAAATAGTTTGAAAGCATTATTACATTATATTTCCTTTTACTCTCTTTTCTCTTAAAATTTTGCCATTGTGTTTGCATCAATGTTCTCATTGTATGAGGCAGCTCCTACAGTGTAGTTTGTCAAAATTGTTCAATATAATGGTGAAGAAACATGGGAATGATGTTTTCAGAGTGTGACAAGCTTCAGTATGACAAGCTTGTTAAATCAAGTGTAAACTTGTCTCATGGCAATAGATCTTGAAGTACATTTTACACCAACAGAAAAGGAGTGATTTTTAAAATGGCCTTGGTGAATAGTGAAGAGAAAAGAATGTCAAAAGAAGAGAATAAGAGACTTAAGAAGGTGTCCTTGTGAGAACTCCCCAAGGGCCACTGGCTTTCATAGCAGAAAAGTTAGTATTATGAGATATCTGATGGTCAGTATAATCTCTTTTTGACTAATGAACCCTTTTGTATGGGGTCCCTTCTTTCATTTATAAAAAGTCACAATGCAGAAAATTTAAGGCCATGCCTTTTTGATGAGAAAACTATGAGAGATTATTCAGAATTTCTCATACAGTCTATGTTCTAAGAAGAAAATTTTGTTTAATAATTGTTAAATAATTGTGAGGCATAATAGTCAAGTAATCAAATAATATTAACCCTTAATTAAAAAATATTAACAAAGGGGTACTTTTCAGTGAGTGTCAACATACAGGAACAGGCTAATTCGCTTTGTGTTATTTTTCACATAACCAGAAGGTTTGAATTCAGAGCAGAATGGAGATACCCTTAGTATTGTGGAGTTATGTTATGTGGAGGAAGAGGCAGAATAGATTATTTTATTCAAACCATTTCCTTCTTCTTCTTTTTGTGGCATAAAAGCTGTGACAAATCAGAAATGTGGAAGGATGCTCTGCTGTGCTGTCCCTTAATGAGAGCAGCCAATAGAATCCATCCATATTTACTGGAAAGAATTTGAAACAGAATTGAAACACTTATTTAACTTCTTTGCTAAAAGGAGAGGCAATTGGAAAGATAAATGGGTGCCAAAATGGGTAATATAACAGACTAGAATTTAATAACAGATTACTCTGGTTGTCTGTCAGTGCTATTGCTGCTTGTTTTGGGGTAATTAATGTGTGGCTAAACCTAATCAGACACTGGTTATCATGCTATTTTAAATCTCAGCAGGTCTTACAGTGAAGCAAAGGAACCTAAAAATGTCACAGCCAGCATGGCATGGACATTATGCCTATAGTAATCAAAACAGCACTGCACATGGTAAATTGTTCCTAGGGGATGCTGACGTGTTAAACAGCCGAACACAGTGTCCAGCCTCACAAACAAGATCAGTCTTGATGAACTAGCACTGGAGATAGAGGCTTTGTTCCTGTCACATTAAATGAGTATTAGGCATAATGAATGAACAGTCTGTTCAATAACATGTATCTTTTTTTTATCTCAATGGATTCAATTTTCCAAAGTGTGAAGTCCTCTTGATTTCATGCTTCGCTTTTCTAAAGTCTGAAGCGAGCTCTTGCCTGGAAAGAGAATATTTTATAATTGAAATGGAAAGCAATTACATTGTACCAATAGAGTGGTCGCAGAACATTTTTATTTCTATTGTAGCATCCTAAATCATTTGAATGTGCCAGAAGTACACATTGTAAACATTGCCTTAAGCAGAACCTTACAGTAGTAAGGTCCTCAGCAGAATCCGCCTGACCACGCCCACTTTCGTTTCCCGTTTCTTTAGTCCCTCCTTCTAATTCCTTTCTCTCTCCTCACTGGTTGTGGCTGTCCCAACTTCCGGTTCTTTCCCTATTTCTAGGTCTTCTCTTCGGGACTGGGGCGGGAAGTATTGATTGGTTTGACCTCCAAGCGCGGCGCTCCCGTGCTTCATCTCCCAGCAGTTTCCTCGCGACGCCCGCTTCCCGGGTTGTCGCCCTGCCTCTCATCTCATCTCCCGAGACCTCCAAGCGCGGCGCTCCCGTGCTTCATCTCCTGGCAGTTTCCTCGCGACGCCTGCTTCCCCGGTCATCACCCTGCCTCTCGTCTCATCTCCCGAGACTTCCAAGCGTGGCGCTCCCGTGCTTCATCTCCCGGCAGTTTCCTCGCGACACCCACTTCCCCGGTCGTCGCCCTGCCTCTCGTCTCATATCCCGAGACCTCCTAACACAGCATCTCCTTTCCTGTTCCTCATTCCATGCCACTGTCCTGTTCATCTCAGTTTGTTCAATAAAAGTGACTTTTGTTCATGAAAATTTTTTTCATTTTTTGAAGTGAAAAGAAGTAAACATAACCACTGTAGAAGTAAAAAAATTTAAATCATGTTTATTTTATATTTGGTGAGCTTAAAAATATATACATGCAAAAGAAACCATACACTGTAAAAAAAAATATGGAAAATGTTGGGTGGCAATCTTGCATGTTGCACAACTGTCTGCATGTCCTTTGCAGGAACCAAACCACTGATCTTCTACTCACAAGGCTGCTTGCCCATTTCTTATCTGGTGTTTTGGTTATTGGTTATTTTGGTTATATTTATAAATCTTGGATCATTTTACACATTAATCCCAACAAAAGCCATTACGTCATATATTACAAAAGCCCATGTTTAAATCAGAGTTAATTTAGTAAGTGTTGCAAAAAGAATCTGTCAAATGTATTTTTTATTTAAATACCTTAATAAATAGTTGAAACAAAATCATTTTATTTAGTTAAATGTAGGTTAACTGCATTCTTATATTATGTACATTACAGAAAATGCTGCTACTTTTTCAGTGAAGAATACTGTATTTTTACAGTTAGTTTTGTTAAAAGTCTCATCTAAAAGCTGTTTAAAAACAGATATTTAATGTATTCCATTCATACAGATTTTTGTTAAATCATATGACACAAAATGGCATCAAGAAATGGCAGTTAAGGGCCACTGTGGATGTCAAGGCAAGATCTGGATGACCAAGAAAAATGTTCTGCCTGTGTGCTGGCCAGAAATGCAAAGAAAAGCCCAAATTTCTAAGGACCTGCAGAAAAGTTTAGCTGACACAGGCGTGATGGTGACTGTTCAACTCTGCAGCATTGCCTGCCCAAACATGATCAGCATGGAAGAATCATAAGAAGGTAACCTTACCCATGATCTCATCACAAAAAATAAACATCTGATATCAACAAATTCTGAAAGCAATTGTTGCATGATCCATCAAGAAATTTGAAAGGAGATTGGCTTCTTCAATAGAAAAAAATGTCAAGAAAATTAAGCTGAAAAGAAATTATTCCACAACAGTACAACGATCCTAAACATACCTTAAAATCCACCATGAATAATTTCATGAAATACTACAAATACAAGCATGCTGAGTATGCACATTGCCTAAGAACATAACAAGAATATTCTTATATTCATATTTTATCACAGGAAAATACTTATATAAGTGTGTGAAAATCCATTAAACATGTACTAATACTTTTATTTGTTCTGTTTTATAAATTTCTTCAAATACATAGTAATTGTGGATTATATATTTGCAAGGATACAAAAAATGTAAGAATAGATAGAACTCAGCATTGAATTTCTAATATGGATAATAATTTTTAATAAAATTAGCAGAATTATGCAATATTCCCCTGCTGAGGAATGTAATCGTGAAAAGGATATGACAACTGACTGAATTTCAGCAAGCACAGTAATGTCTTCTTTACTGTAGATCACAGAGCTGTAGATCAGGGCAGATCTGCTTTTAATGCCAGGCAAAGGAAAGTCAACCATGGCCATTAAATAAAGATGACCATCCTCCTCCTCATGCCTTATTAACCATGGGCATCAATCAGGGGAGTTGGAGCAGCTACTCTGGGGAATGCTATTCCAGCAGGCCTTTCCCCAGAGAGGCAACCTTTTCACTACTAAAGGTCACATTGCTTCAGTGTCACCGCATACAGTATGTTTGACCATTGCAAAAATCAATTAACATATAAATATTGATTTATATTTAAAAAAAAATTATTTATATTATGTTTGTACCATTTATTCTAAATAATAAACCAAGGGTTTTTGATGTTTTGGTGGAGATGCAAATGGGGTCAGCCAATATTTGTAATGTACTTTGATGCAATAATAATACATCCTGGCATCTGCTCCTGGAAGGACATGCCTGGAACACCTCACCGGGGAGGCATCCTAACCAGATGCCCAAACCACCTCAGCTGGCTCCTCTTGACATGCAGGAGTAGCGGCTTCACTCTAGAGTCTCTCCCGGATATTTGAACTCCTCACCCTATCTCTACGGGAGAGACCGGCTACCCTGAGGAGGAAACTCATGTCAGCCGCTTGTATCCTTGATTGCATTCTTTTGGTCGCTACCCAAAGCTCATGACCATAGGTGAGGTTTGGAATGTAGATTGACCGGTAGATCAAGAGCCTTGCCTTATGGCTCAGCTCTCACTTCACCACAACAGACCGATACAAAGCCTGCATCACTGCAGATACTGATCTGTCTGTGAACCTCCCACTCCCCCTTTTCCCCACTGGTGAACAAAAACACAGATACTTAAACTCCTCCACTTGAGGCAGGAGCACACTCCCAACACAGAGAGGGCACTCCACCCTTTCCTGACTGAGTACCATGGTCTCAGATTTGGATGTGCTGATTCTCATCCAAGCCGCTGCCCACTCATCTGCAAACTGGTCCAGAGAGAGCTGAAGGTCCTGGCTTGGTGAAGCCAAAAAGGACTACACCATCTGCAAAAAGCAGACATAGGACCCCTAAGGCCCCCATACTGGACACTTTCCGTCATTTGTCTATGCCCAAGAAATTCTGTCCATAAAAACAATGAACAGAATCTGTGACAAAGGGTAACCCTGATGGAGTCTAATCCCAACTGGAAACCAGTCAGACTTGTGGGCCAAGCTCCTGCTCTGTTTGTATAGGGACTGGATAGCCCCTAACAATGAGTCCAATACCCTATAACCGTAAAGTGCCTTATCCAAATTCACAAAACACATGTGGACTGGTTGAGCAAACTCCCATGCACCTTCCAGTATCCTGGAAAGGGTAAAGAGCTGGTGCAATGTTCCATGACAATTCCACATTGTTCTTCCTGAATCTGATATTCAACTATGAGCCAGACTCTCTTCTCCAGTTCCCCTGAATAGACCTTACCAGGGAGGCTGAGGAGTGTGATCCACCTATAGTTGGAAGGAACCCTCCGGTCTTCTTTCTTAAAAAGGGGAACCATCACACCCTGCCACTGAAGAGTTTTTTAACAACCTTGGCCACCTCGGCCTGACTGATGGACAAGTGGCCCCTGGGGTCCACAGACTCTGCTTCCTCTACAGAAGAAGTGATGGTGGGATTGAGAAGAAAGTATTCCAAAGTATTTCTTCCACTGCCCAATGATGTTTCCTGTAGACATCAACAACTCTCCACATGCACTGTAAACAGTGTTAGTGGGAAACTGTCCACTTGGACCTTTGGTATGTGTCAGCTGCCAACCAGGCCTGATAGGACTCTTTTTTCAGCTTGACAGTCTGCCTCACCAGTGATATCCACCACAATTGGGTACAAGGGTTGCCGCCCCAACAGGCACCGACAACCTTGCAGCCACAGCTCCATTCACCCATCTCAACAATGGAGGCCTAGAACATAACCCATTCAGACTCAATGTCCCCAGCCTCCCCCGAGATGCAGTCAAAGAAGTTGAAGAGCTTTCTGACAGGTTCTTCTGCCAAACATTCCCAGCAAACCCTCATTACACGTTTGGGCCTGCCACGTTTGGGTCTGTCCAGCATCCTCCCCTGCCATGTGATCCAACTGACCACCAGGTAGTGATCAGTTGACAGATGACTGCAAGTCCAATGATATAATAATAATAATAATAATAATAATAATAATAATAATAATAATAATAATAATAATAATAATTCCATTGGCCATGTTATTCAATTTGGATCTCTTCATTTTACACCAGACCCCCAGACAGAGAATTTTGGGGCACTTACCAAAAAAAGGCTGAGACCCCCTTTAGATGTAAAATGTATATACACCCCTGTTAATATTGCAGGGTTTTGTGAAAGAAAGAAAGAAAGAAAGAAAGGGTTGGTATCTTTGTATCTGGCTTTTGTATCTTTGTAATTTTGTACCTTTAATGTGATAGTAATGTAGTAACCAATAAAATGTAAGTAAAACAAATAGAAAAAGTTTTTAGGAGGAAAAAGCAAAACAATTAATATAAAATAAAAATAATAATAATAATAATAATAATAATAATAATAATAATAATAATGATATGTGTGCACACCCTTTTATAATGGGACATGTTACTGTACAGTACTCAGAATTGCTCATGTTCAAATGTAATTATCATACACCTGGCATCAGTAAAGATATTCAGATTAACGCCAAATAAATAGCAGTTTCTGGATGTTTTTTTGTGATATTCTTGGTTTCATCTGACTGAAATCATGGTCCTTAAAGACATTGCAAAGCAGGTATGCGATCTCATTGTTGAAAGTTATTAATTAATGGGGTACAAAAGAATTCCCAAAACATTAGATGTAGCAATACTATGAAGACCATTATCAAAACATGGAGAAAATGTGACACCACAGTGACAATACATAGAACATGATGTCCTTCCAAAGTTGAAGAAAGGACGAGAAGAAAACTTAGCAGAGAGGCTGCCAAGATATTAAAGAAGCTGCAGGAATATCTGGTAAACTATTGGTCTGTCCCTGTATATGGCAACAATCTCTCAAATTTTACTTGTCTGGACCTTTCTCACAAAAAAAAATAAATGAACAAATAAATTCTAAGATGCCTAAATCACACCAAACCAAGTGGCATAATATGTTCTGATCTAAAAAGACCAAGGTAGAATTTGGGCACAATTTCCAATAGATATATTTGGTGCAAAAAGAAGACAATATATGTCCCCATATGTCACCGTACCTATAGTGAAGCATGGTAGTGGCAGCATCATTTTCTGGGGTTTTTCTGGGGTCTTTTTAAGATAGATTGGCACAAATCTTGTAGGCCTTTTCTGAAGAAACATGAAAGGGAAAATGTCTTTCCAGTCTGATAATGACCCAAAGTACACATCTACATTCCCATGTTCCCACTATCTTGTTTCTCAGTCAATGAGAGCATTGTTTAAAAAAATTTTTTTAAAGCGACACTATTAAGCCAAGACACCACAGTGTATACTGACCATGCAACACAAATGTAAATTTAGAATTTCAAGGAAGTATCCAGCCTCATTTGCAGTAAATGGTTATTGAGTATCATTTACACCCACTTCCCATGATCACATGATTCCCATGTGTGATGAAGGACTGGATGAGTAATGTGTCATTATAAATCATGATAATAAGAAGTCACAGATAACTCCACTCAGTTGAGCACTGACAGCACCACATACATAACTGAAGATACAACTGAACATGTAATGCATTTATCCTTATTATTCCATGTCTACATTAAAAAAAGATGCAGAGTAACTAATAAAAAAACCTGAACCCAATGGGGTGCATGATCATAAATTAAATGTGCCCGGAGGACACAATGTCCATGATTTCCAAAAACATGACATGTGGACTCGTCAGACCACAGGACACTTTTCCACTTTGCGTCAGTCCATCTCAGATCAGCTTGGGCCCAGAGAGGCCGGCGGAGTTTCTGGTCATTGTTGATATAAGGCTTTCGCTTTGCATTGTAGAGTTTTAACTTGCACTTGTAGATGGACAAACAAACTGTATTCACTGACAATCGTTTTCTGAAGTGTGCCAGAGCCCATGTTGTAATATCCGTTACAGAATGATGTCGGCTTTTAATGCAGTGCTGCCTGAGGGATGATATTATGGACTGTAGATGATGAAATCCCTATCTTCCTTGCAATTGCACATTGGGAAACATTTTTCTTAAACTGTTGGATATTTGCTCATGCAGTTGTTCACAAAGTGGTGAACCTCACCCGATCCATGCTTGTGAACAACTGAGCCTTTCGGGGATGCTCCCTTTATACCCAATCATGACACTCACCTGTTTCCATTTAACCTGTTCACCTGTGGAATGTTCCAAACAGGTGTTTTTTTTAAGCATTTCTCAACTTTTTGATGCCCCTGTCTCAACTGTTTTGGAATGTGTAGAAGACATAAAATTCAAAATGAGTGAATATTTGCAAAAAAACAAAAAACAATTAGGTTTATCCATTTGAACATTAAATATCTTGTCTTTGTAGTGTATTCAATTGAATATGGGTTGAAGGGGATTGCAAGTTTAATTTATTTTGCCACAGTGTAGTTCCCCTTTCATGCATTAAATTTAAGAACCTGTTTCAGTCATGAGAGCAGCTTTAGTGTGAGTGGTAATGGTGATTTACATGCCACACTTGGCCTGAAACTCCATTTAGAGTCAGTAATAAATGGATGGGTAGGGCTTTGGTGCCAGGCATTGCTGCTTGATCATGGTTGAGCCATGGTCATAAGTCAGATGGAAATTGAAGTTACCAGGCTTAATGTGTCCTTTCAACCCATCTGTGTTTATGATTTTTACAGCTACTAGCTACTAAATTCATTTACATTGATTAACTGACTAAGGCTGCAGTGAATATTTAATAAATTCACTAGATTCAATAATTGAATTAAGCTCATGTTTTACCTTCTTAATGCAGGGTGGTGCCTTCAAAGTCTTTTTTATGTCTCAAGTTTTTATATTACGATATTGACATATATTGTCACTGGGGATAGTTACAAACAGTGTTGTAGACAGACTGTTTAGAATGGCACAGTTATGTTAGACCAAATGAATTTATTGGGATGGCAAAATGAGGACAAATTCTAATCAACAGCCATAGCAACAGACTCAAAGGCACACAATTGTTTCCTACTATAAATGTTAGGCTAAATTAAGTATAAAAGCATTCCACAAAACTAGATAAATAGATACTTAGATACTAGTACTACTACTACTACTATTAATAATAATTGTCACGACAGCGGCCACTACTGGCCCGCCATCTGACTCTTTCGGCAAGCAGACATTGTCAAATTAGTTTGGGAGGTGAGCTTGCATTGGCTCGCCCTCCTTATTTAGGTGCCTTCAGGCCGAGCTTCGGGGCAGGTCAACGCTATCGCTACGCCTATGCCATAGCATGTCTTGAGGGGGCAAGACGACGACAACCCTGCTAAAGCCAATCCAAGCCTCACGCCTTACAGATCAGGCTCCAGAGCTGATGTCCGCGAGGGAGAAGTCCATCCTGCCGACACTATGCCTCATGTCTTCCAGGTCGGGTCCCAGAGCTGACGTCCGCGAGGGAGAAGTCCACCCTGCTGACGTCAAGCCTTATGACTCCCTGTCGGGTCTCGGAGCTCCCGTCCTTGAGTAGGATGGCGATACCCGTTCCTTTTCTAGCCTCATGTATTGAGGTCCCGGAGCTCACAGTTAGATAACTTGATTGAACTAATCCTTTGTGTTTTACCTTTCTGTCTGTGTGCAGATTCCGAGCCAGAGCGAGGAGCAGGACTTACAATAATAATAATAATAACATGCTCTAGACTATCAATATCATTAGGTAACAGTAGGCAATAACAAACTGAAGAAATCCAGTGATATGCCTCCAAATAATGAAGATACAAGCCCATTTCCAGAAAGGTTGGGACACAAAAACTAGAAAGTAAAAACTAAAATCTGTAATTTGTTAATTAAATGAAAACATTATTTTACTGTCAAAGAAAAATTTTCTGTGTTTTCAATGATCTTCATTCTATTTGTTAAATATAAACAAATATAGAAATTGATGGCTGTAATAGAGTCAAAAAAGCCATCAACATCACAAAAGGCTTAATCTTTGCATGCAAGGATGAGTCGTGGTTCAAAGATAGAGAATTGTCAGTCAGTTAAATGCCTCTCAGTGCAAGATTGAAAAAGAATTTAGGTCATTTACCATATGAAGTTTATAACAGTATGAAAAGATTCAGGGCAATTCTTGGTTTGTAAAGGCCAAGGTTAGAAATCCGGTGCAGAATGTGTGTGGACGTCAAGCCCTCAAGTAGTATTATTTGGAAAACCGTCATGCTACCATGATGGACATAGCCACATGGCTCGGAAGTACTTTGGAAAATCAGTCACTTATCACAGTCCATCGCTGCATTACGAAATGCAACCTGAAACTGTATTATACAAAGAAGAAGAAACACTGGCGGATTCTCTAGGTGTGAAGTCATCTGAGATGGGCCGAAAGACAGTGGAAACTTGCTCAGTGGCCAGCCAAGTCCATGTTTCAGCTGGTTTCTGGAAAAAAAAAACAGATTTTATGTGCCACAGATGAAAAAGACCCTCCAGATTTTTACCAATGAACAGTGCAAAAATAAGCATCAGTGATGGCATGAGGGTGCATCAATGCCCACACCATGGATGATCTGCATATATACTGTATGTGAAGTTACCCTTGATGCAAAGACTTATATTGGTATTTTGGAAAAAAATATGCTGCAGTGGGGCGGCACGGTGGCGCAGTGGATAGCGCTGTCGCCTCACAGCAAGAAGGACCCGGGTTCGATCCCC
>JAOTRJ010000043.1:17233324-17251288 GCA_028564905.1 Leptodoras praelongus | reverse complement strand
GCTGGTCCAATTTAGCCATGAAACCTCCCACACTAAAATGACAGGTGTTTCAGTTTCATTGTCTAACCCCTGTATTTTCACCTGTAATTGCCCAGTATCTGTAATAACAGAGAAGAATGGGAGAGATTTTACTGTGGAGTGAATGTTGGGTCATTCTAAAAACAGGATTAAGAAACACACAGTTAGAGAGAGGACATGCGTTCTGACTGACCCAGCTTCCAGAAGCAGCACCTGCAGTCTTTCTATACACTATTACAGCGACAAATTTTTTGGGGGGGGATTTCAGGACAAAAAGAAAGTCATTAAGAAAGTAATGTATAAATCTTTACCTCACTCAGGGCAAAGCACACAATCCTACCCCTAAACTCATTAACAGCCCTGAACCATGTAAGCAATGGGATTTACAATAAACATTACTGCTCGAAAGACATGGCTACTCTAACTGAAGTGCATGCCACTTTACAACAGAGGCTGAGGGCTATTGTGAAGGGAAAATTGACTCTTGAGGACTCTCAGCTTATCTAAACTGCTGAGAAAAGATGGGTTACAAATGTGTTCATCAATATGGAATGGTACTACACTGCAGATAATTGTGAAGTGCAAGTGTGAAGTGTGTGTGCGTAGTCGTAGTAGGTAGCACTATTTGTGATTATGCTGTTGGGGAAGAAGTGCACACATAAGTTACAGAAAAAATGAGAAATAGAGGACAAATAAGTGCATGGCACAATATGAGCTGTTAAACATGCTCTAACATGCTTACAGGAGATAGTAATACTAATGTGTTTCTGCTTTTTCAGCTAAAGCAGCGGTCACACCAAACCTGAAATACTTACTCAGCCAAAAAGCCAATTCACGGGAAGGCAAACAGACAAGTGACATGGAAGTTGCCTTTGTTTCTACTTTCTCTTCATGTCAACTTTATGGAGGTGAACTTCTGAATTCTCAGACCTTGGTCTTATGAGCCAGCAAAAAACAAAATGGCAAGACTGTGTGCTCTTTGCTCATTTAAAGTAACGGTGCTACTATTCATTACATAGTGATCACACCAGTCCTTTTCTTGCTATTTTTACTGAGACCAAAATCTATGATTATTTTTCACTTAAACTAGGAAATAAACAGAAGATTTTATATTGTTGAAATTTAAAACAAAGAAAGTCACTGTTCCTATATAAATGTAAGAAAATCTGAGATATCGAGCATGATAACTGCTTTGTACACAAGGTCAGATTTGCCTCATGTCTAATCTCTTCTACTGAAGCATGTGTTCAGATGACACTCTGATAGAGTTGATCTAAAATTGATCATCAGGTTTTGCACAAACTTGTGGAGTCCATGCCAACTCGAGTGCACACTATCTTTACAGCCAAAGTGGGGATGTATTAAATATTAAGAAACTGTGAATTTCATGTAAATATAAAAAAAAAAAAATCAGAGATTGGATTTTCATTCACTGGCTGGTATCAATAAGATAATTTGTAATGAAAATTATTGATTAAAATTGCATAAAAAATTTATTGATTAAAATTAACTACAAAATTTCACTAAAGGTCTCAGACTTTTGGGCCCCATCTATATATAGATATACATATATATATATATCTGGGGGAAATAAACAACATTACCAATACATATGTAAAATCACAATGAATGTGGGATAGAAAAACAAGGAATATGTGCTCTACCCTGACCAGAGTAGAAAGCTGTTTTTTACTTCAGCACTGGCTTCATCTTTGTAAAACATTCTTTACATGTGTTCCAAACGTCCATTAATTTCAACCCTTGCAGAGAAAACCCAGTAGAGTTAAAACCCAGTGGAGTTTGTGCAGACCTGTTTGTGAAATAAACAATTTTTTATCCTGTATATACTGAAGCTCAGATGTACAAATCTCTAAACTAGAAGTGTACTCACAGAGTGCAGCCCTCCACCAAGGCCAATAGGCAAGTCTTTTTTATGATGGGTTCACACAACACAGCAAATCCAGTTTGTTTTTTGCCTTATCTTGCAAAAATAATACATGCATACACGCCACACTCCAGCTCCAAAAGTTAATGGGTTCTTCTTTGGTCCACACTCTACCCTTCCACCAAACTTCATAACAATCAGCCCTGGCATTTTTCCAAAATACTTCTGAGAGGCAAACCAACCAACAAACAAAACAAAAATTACATTTTGTAATGAAAAGTAGTTAGCAGTAGCTTCCAATAGCTAGCATAATTATCTGGGCAGCAAGTCAAATTCTATCTGGTAAATATCAGTTGGTAAATTTTATTTATTTGTAGGATATTGTTTCTTTTATTTATTTGTAGTTCTGATTGTTTCATTATATTTCATTAACTAGTTCTGATTGTTTCATTATATTTCATTAACTATGTAGAATTACATACATACAGAGAACTACAGAGATTGAATGATGTTTTCAGGCAAAACGATGTGGTTATTTGGTACATTTTAGATGTTCTTGCCTTTTAATACTCAATTACATTTTTAATCCTCAAGCACATTTAAAAGTAACTTTTCACTTGAGGGCAGCTTTGGCTAGATACTTCCTCTTTTAATTAAGTATAATTTTGACTCATTATCAGTACATTCACTTGAGTGCAATTCTTCGCTCAAGTATAATTTTTCTTTTCTCCTCAAATCAGTTGATAAATGTTGTATATCTGTCATTACATTTCTAGACACTGTTTTGTGTTGTTCAGTATAATATGGGCATGGGCCAGACTGCAGAGCATGCATGCACTTGTGTGAGTTTTATAACAATTAGCCTATATGAACCTTAAGCTTGAACACTCTGGTTGCTTAAATATAAGCATTTCTTTAAACTGCATTAGGTTTCAGTTTATACATTAGGTATGTTATCAGTACTGCTGTTAGGATGGAGCTGCTCCATCTAATTACTAGGTTTTTGTGTTAACTATTGGCACAACCACTTATAACTTACTAATATTTTACTACCTTTACTGTATCCACAGAGCCCAAACAAGGCTATAAAAAACACGACGCATTGCAGCTGCAGCCACACAGAACAGAGAAGAGATTCCAAGCACTGGGACAGTGAAGGATAAAATATAGGCATTCACAGTCAATCTCATTGCATCTCATTGCTTCTTAGAGAAGTTTATGTTGCTAGTAAGTCCCTTACTACACTGTAATTGCTGCAGATTTTGAATCATTTATGAATGTAAAGTGAAAGGAGATCATTTGGAAGACTGTTGTATTTGAAATTCAGTCCACATATGATGAAGTCAAAGTCATGCATGCAGATAATGATATAGGATAAACTGTTTATGCTGATCGAAATTCCTAAAGAAATGCTGATAGCCTGCTATGTGCTTCATCATGCCATTGTGATAACTGCTCTACCTTGTGCTTGTTCCCTCTGTCCAACACAGCTCTCATCTGCATGCAAATTTCATTTATTTTAATTGTCTTCAGAACAACTTGGCTCTACTCCTCAGTTTCCTTTAGCCAAATGCCTCCTTCCTCAGCAGAGAGTCTGGTGGAGGGAGGTGCTGACTCGTCCATCCAGCTGAGCTATGCACTGTGCCTTGGGACCTCTGGGCACATTTTGCAAAGGTTCCTATATACCATATCTGAGTTTAATACGACTAGCTGTGGTTTGTTGCGTATTCATGGATCTGGTCTGTTCATAATATGTTAAAGAATATCAGTCCTTTTATTAAAATTCAGAAATAAATAAAGGACTCATCTCACAACGTGCTGTGTGCATATAAGGAGGGAAATGCATACATACACATACATAATAGTATGCATGCACAGAGGTGTGAGCCCCATACTGCGGCTTTGTAGAGTTGTGTGTGGGTGAGTTTGAGCTGAAACAGAGCAAATGAAAAACCTACAGCTTGCACATATATTGCAGATATACAGTGTGTGCATTATGTTTTTATGCACCAAATGACACCTGCAAAATGACATGTCCAATAAACAGCAGCAAACCTAACCTTACTTTAATTAACATTAGCTTAGACTTAAACAGGTCAATCATTTTTCTTATTTTAAATCTTATTACCAAAGCATCTTGGAGTTCTTTTCTTGGACATCTTTCTCCATTTACTAACCTTTACTACCTTGGCTAATGTGAGACAGCAGTGGCATCCTTTATTGTATTATAGATGCACCAGTTATATTTTAGTGGCTTTAGAATAAAGCTCAAGCATTTTCTTTGCTTTTCTTGTACAGTATAGCACGTTGTACAGTTATACCATACATCTGTACATGTCTGCGCTCCATTTCTAGGGGCTGTGTAATTTCACTTCCTCCTGCAGTGTGTAAATGTACAGTACATCTCACACTGCACACAGAATGAGCCCAAAAGCAGCACATAGAGATGAGATATCATTAGCCATTTTTTTTTCTGCCTAACTCCAGGAGTGTGTGCTTTACTACCAAGGACAACTCAAGAGCAAAAATACAGCACTTTTGTGGCAAAAACAGCATCAGCCTCTGTCGTTTTCTACATTACTCTAAATCTCTCTATTTTATTAAATGATAGCAACAATACATTTACCTAAACATAAAAATTTACAATTACACAAAAAGATTAGTTCAAAAGCCGATGTACCTGCATTACTGTTTCCAGCTAAATAACGCTAGCTAAGCTAATGTTAATCTTACTCTCAGACACATAATACACAAAACATCTGACTTTTTCACACTTATTTTGGCCACAACCTTCAGAATGTCCAGAAGGCTGCAATCTTATTGGATGTCCACACTTCTATGTACATGATAGTCTGTGAGGAAAAAACTATTAACACCATTACAGTGAGCAATTTGAAGTAAGATATTTAAGAAATTGCCTGTGGTTGGAGATGTCATTCCAAACAGCCTCTCTCTGAAAGCTGGTTATTTCCTGGCTGCACTAAATGATTAAATGTACTAGCAGTCTGGGTATAGAGACTATAATAGATCTTTAGCCATAACTATTTAGCATTAATAGCTTCACAAACAAGCTAACCAATGTATATGTAAGCTAATAAGATTATTGCTTGTTGTAACAAGTAAGAGAATATACACTATATGGGTGAAAGTATGTAAATACCTGACCATCACACCCATATGAGTTACTTCCCCAAACTGTTGCTACAAGGTTTGAAGCATACAATCGTATAGAATGAATTTGTTTGCTGTAGCATTACAATTTCTCTTCACTAGAACCAATGGGGCCAAACCTGTTCCAGCATGACAATGCCCTGTGCACAAAGCAACGTCCATAAGGACATGGTCTGCCAATACTGCAGTGGAAGAACTTGAGTGGCTTCCACCTCAGAGTCCTGATCTCAACCCCACTGAACATATTTGGGACGAATTGGAATGTCGAATGCTCCCCAGACATCCTCACCCAACATCATTGCCTGACCTCACGAATGCTCTTGTGGCTCAATGAACACAAATCCCCACAGCCATGCTCCATAACATAGTGGAAAGTCTTCCCAGAAGACTGGAGGCATTTATTACAGTAAAGGGGAACTAAATCTAGTATGGGATATTCCACAAACACATATATGTGTGTGATGGTTGGGTGTCCACATACTTTTGCCCATATAGTGTATCATTAGGCTTTACAAATTGCCATATTTACTGTATGTTATATTTCACATACTCACATATCCGCACACACATACACAAACACACACTCCTCAGAGTTATTGAGAATATCACAAGAGATTAAAGTCATCAATCTCAACAACAAACCTTCAAGGCAGGAAATAGAATGCCTTTGGGTACAGCTACAACTGCACATACTGTACATAGAATAGTAATGCATATTGTACATGGCACAGCAGAAAATACTAATGTATGATTGATAACTCATTGGTGTGCTTGCTAGCATATGTACAGCTAGTTTTAACTGACAAGGACATGTCCCAGTGTGAATATACAGTATTCCCTATTTATGTCTCACATGCAGATTGCATTAGTTCAGACATGGAGTAGAGTATCCTTGTCAGGCATGATGGTTTACTTTGCACAAGCTGCTTCATACATTTCATCTATCCACCCATGCATATACATTCAGTATGTGTTGCTCTCTTTTAAGTAATTACTTGACTTTCAAGGTTCTGTCTTGCTGGTTTTCTGAGGCGAGTGAGGGCAATGTACAATATATCCAAGGTGTCTGATTGCTCATGATTCTGAGTGGGTTGATATGTTTTTTGCAGCAGTTAAAGAGCTGAGTATGCTGGAAGTCTGGCCTTTTTTCACATGGAAGCAATATTAAC
Source organism: Leptodoras praelongus (assembly GCA_028564905.1). Lineage (NCBI taxonomy): Eukaryota > Metazoa > Chordata > Actinopteri > Siluriformes > Doradidae > Leptodoras > Leptodoras praelongus. The sequence goes on along the minus strand of JAOTRJ010000043.1, from coordinate 17,245,045 downwards.
TTCCACTAACAGGGAAAGTAAGATACATAATAAACTGCCTTCTATATAGAAAAAAATGTGTTTTCTTAAGTAGATGAGACAAATAAGACTGTGCCTATACTATATAAGGGGCGGCACGATAGTGCAGTGGGTAATGCTGTCACCTCACAGCATAAAGCAACCTGGTTTGATTCCTATGTTGGGTCCCTCTTGTGTGGAGGTTGCATGTTCTCCCCTGTCTGCATGGGTTTCCTACAGGAGCTCTGGTTTCCTCCCACAGTCCAAAGACATGTAATGAACTGGAGATACTAATTTGCTCCTAGGTGTGAGTGTGTGAGTTATTGTGTCTGCCCTGCGATGGACTGTCCAGGGTGCTTTTCTGCCCTCTAAGTGTTGGGATAGGTTCCAGCAACCCCCATGACCCTGCAGTAGGATAAAGCTTAGATAATGAATATAGTGTATAATGCCTGTTCCTGTAGAGCAAGGGTCCTTAATAGATGAAAAATTATAGAATAAAGAATACATGTTAAAAAAGGACCAACAGATAATATTTTTTTTACTTTTATGCTAGCATGGTTAGATAGATTTAATGTACTGCCTAGTGTAAGAGAACATAACAAATTAAGTACAAGACCAGCAGCTGGATTTACCAGAGCCTTTCTTGCAGCTCCACTGACAGATCACAATCCACACCCACACCCAGCAGGTACTCAGGGGTTCTGGGTAAAGATCTAACCAACAATTCCTCTTACCCTCGCTCATCCATCAGCCCTGCCTGTAATCTTCTCAATATGAACTCTTAATATTTCCCATAAAAGCAACATGGTTTTGTCATAGCAACAGTCTGGCTGTATGTAAAACACAGGCTTTCCACTTACACACTGGGATATGTTCCAGGGACAGTGCAGTAATCAAAATAGATTATGTGGATCATTTAAATATACTGTTAGGAGAAAGGAAAAGACTTGACCAATATAAGCATTTAAGCATGTAACATACATAAGCTGTTACGGTGTGGGGACAGGAGCAGACCCAATTGCAGGGAAGCTGGGCTGTTATGACTCAGCCCAGCCGATAGAGGGTGAGGAAAGGAAATAAGGAGGGTATATATATAAGTCGGCGGACCCAGAAGTAGAGCTTAATGCTTCTGGATCGCAAGCAGCTAACAATAGCCAACACTCTGAAATATAAATATTTTACCTCAATGAGGACAAAAGAATATGCCTCTTGATGCACTGCCCACCATAGCAGGAGAGTGTTTTCTTAAATGCCTCAACTTTGAAATAGGCTATATGCGATCCATAAGGCATCCAGGCATCGAGAAGGCAAACCCACTAGAGAGGGAGGCAGGCAATTCAGCGACGTAAAAGAGAGTCACAACGGGAGTCACACCAGAAGCAGAACTGACCTTGACCACAATTTTATTACCTCAGGGTTCCCATACAACAGGACCTCTACAAAGGCCCCATGTTACCAACTTGCCCTGATACCTCGCACTGCAGCGCTACCATATACCCAAATGAAAGGTATGACAAGATGCACTGCTCAAAAACCCCTTTAAGTAGGGTGGTGAGCAGGTGTCTCCTGTTGACCTTGACTGGTGCTAGGCGTCTTCCCAGACTCTTCCCAGAGACTTCCCAGAGTGAGCACCATGCTGCTGCGGCCTTCTAGTGTTAGGCCATGGTACGGCGAGCCCCCTTACAATTATACAGGTTTGTGTCAATAGTAGACACTGAGTACACTACACATTTACATTTACATTTCTGGCATTTAACAGACACTCTTATCCAGAGCGACTTACAAGTGTGCTTAGTCATTAAGTTTGAATATCCAAAGCTAAGACTGGTAGACCTGAATTCAAGGTACGTAAGTCAAGGTACGCTATGATACTGCTAGAATTTAGCCATACACTACCTAATAAACATTATAAGTAAAAGTCCCAAAACCCAAGTATTCCTTAACTACACAAAACCAGTGAAGAACAAGACATAGGAAATACAATAACTGCTGTAAATGTGGTAACAACTTTGAGTTCGTGCTCATTCAATTGTTCTCAAAAGAGGTGGGTCTTCAGTGGGGGTTGAAGCTCAGGGAGAATTCATTTCACTACCTTGGTGCCAGGACAGAGAAAAGTCTGGATGCTTGCCCTCCATGTGTCCTGGATGACGGTGGGTCAAATCGAGACGTATTTGAGGCACGAAGGGCTCTGGGTGCGCAGCTCTGGGTTCAACCACTGCCATCAAGTAGGTGGGGGCTGGACCATTTTTGGCTTTGTAGGCTAGCATTAGGGTTTTATATATGATATCTGGTTTTATATCTTTATATCTGATGCAAACTGCTGAGAAGCCAGTGAGAAGTCAGTGCACAGCAGTGGTATGACATGGCGGAACTTGGTAAGGCTGAATACAAGTCAAGCTGCAGCATTCTAGATAAGTTACAGCATTCTAGATAAGTACACAGAGAAAGGCCAGTAGTCAAGTCTTTATCAGAAGGAGGAAAAGAAAGAATGAGCTGAGTATCATTGGCATAACAATGGTAGGAGAAGCCATGTGAAGAGATGACATCTCAGAGTGAGTAAGTGTATAGTGAAAATAGAAGAGACTTGAACAACTAACATGCAGAGCCAGTGATGCCAAGATTAGAAAGGACGGACAGAAGGATATCGTGGTTGACTGTGTCAAAGGCAGCAGAGAGGTCAAGAAGAATCAGGGCCGATGACGAACCAGCTGATCGCATGGCATGGAGCTTCTCTGTCACTGCAATGAGTGCAGTTTCAGTGGAATGTGCCAGTCTGAAGCCACAATGTTTGCTTCTGGGAGAGGAAGAAAGACAGCTGATTCCAGCTGGTTTCTACATAATTATCTGCTATTCACAAATTGGTTTCATTTATTCATGTATAACAGCAGAAAATCTCTTGCTTTTACAAAGAAATTGTGTCTTTTTGTCACTATATGAAAATATATATTATATATATATAGTATTTGTGAAACTGGGTAAACTAAATCTTGTCCCAAGCAGTAACACAAATACAAAAGGCATCAACATATTTAACATATTGCATAAACACTATATGAAATTAGGAATGTCAGTGATGTCTTACACAATACTGATATGTATAACTAATTCGCTAGTAATTCAAGTCTTAATTTGTGAACAGACAAAAAGTGACCTGGTTTGGTGTCTTTCCCTAACCATTTACCTGACAGAAATGTGTTATGTAGATCTCATGTGAAATGTAAAATAGTCCACTCATGGTATTTTAGTACTACAGCAGTCCTGTCTCCTGTTATTTCTCTTCATTAAAAAAAAATGATTCATTTCATATATATATATTTCATATAATGATGTGACATTAAAAGCCACAATCCTCATTAATTAATTCAATATATATAGATTTGTTATAATACCATACAATGAAGAAACCTAACAGTGTTCTAACAGTGTGAATATTATGTAACATACACATCATCACAGCCTGATGACTGTTAATCTTTCATCTTTCAGTGATACTTATTGTTCATAACAATATTTACATTGTAGGTCTGTCAAATCCCTTAATTACATTTACATTTCATGAAACCAGAGCTCCCAAAGGGAACCCACACAAACCGGGCATTGTGCTGTGAGGTGACAGCACTACCCACTGCACTCAAAAGCATCTGAATATTTATTAACCTATAATTTCACATTGCTGCAAACTGAACTACCATTCTGAGTGGTTCTAGAATTTGCATGTGCATGAGCTAATGGTCAGAATTACAAGGAAGCAATAAGAGAACTGTTTTAATATATATATTTTTTTAATTGTAAAATATAACATCATTGTATTTTTAAAATAATTAATAATTATTAAAAAAAATATATTGTATAAGATTTAATGTTTTTTTTCCTAAAGTAGCAGTTGATGATATTTGACTAAATGGCTAAAAATTGCCATCAACCATTTATGTAAGAATATATTTATATTTTCCATTGAAGGCCTGTTGTCCAATATACAATTAGGCATCTTCACCATGTATGTTGTTATATAACAGTATTGTTGAACCTAAAAAGTGCACTATATTCCCAAAAATCATTTGTTTATAGGACACATAGGACACACTTTGTTTGTAAGCTTTACATTTAATTAGAAAATAGTACAAGGCTTTGAAAATGAGACATTCCATTAATGATTAATTCCAATAATATGTCCATATGTTTGTACTGTTTGACAAGGGTTATTTGGGAATAGGGTTATTTATTCAGAATTAAAATTCTGCAAATAAATGTTTTTTTATACAGTATGTCACTTTGATAGCAATATATTTATTGTCCATAACGTAATCCATATGGTAATTTATTTTCCAATATAGTAAAGAAGGATGCTGTTGTTGATGCCTTTTTATAAAATGTTATGTCATAAAAATTAAACCCATAGTTTTCAAGATAACTGTTTGTTAGGATGAGGCAAGGCCATGAATCAAATGTTTACTCCTGAGATAATGAATATTCAATGACCATCCATTCAGTATCCATCCATTCAGTAGGCATGCATTCTTTATGAGTTTCTTTTATAAGGCTCATTGTCAATACTGCATGCAGACATTTTTTATGTACTATACCCATCATATACGCTGCAAACTAGAAAACAAGCAACACCAAACAACACAATAAATTGTTCTGAATATTAATTAAATGATGAACAATAGGGAAAAATCTTTAAAATCTAAATGTATATGAAAATACATCAAAATCAGTCAGTGGCCTAGGTCACAACCGGTCACAAAATATAATTTAGCACAAGAGAACAACTCTTCTAGTAACTGATCCATAATGGCTATACAATGCAACCAGCAAGGCAATATTCTAACAAATGGATTTCACCATCTGAATTAAATGGATGGACAACAACAAAGACCAGTCCTGATGTGATGGGTAGTGAAAGGAAATTAAATTCTGGTTAAATATTAAAACAAACATACAGAAACAAATCCTACTTCACATTTCCTAGTGAAATGCACAGTCATGTACATCTGCAAACAGGAATGCAAACAGGACTTGCTACGTATCACATTATCAATGCAAATGCTCCATATCTACGGCATTATTTAATGGTTATGGCAGGCACTGTCAGGCCATTTGACTGACAGACTGTTTACAATTTGCCACAAGAAGACATTAAGGAACATATACAGAGGCCCATTTGAAGCCAGTTCTGGTTTGTACAGTTATATTTAGCTGGAGTGTGGTCAAGGTCACAGTAGTGTCCTCTCTGTGCAAGAGAGATGCAGCTCAGTCTCAAGCTCTCCCTGGGGCTAAGAGAACAATGTAAGGGAGATTGAGTGGAGAGATGATCTAGGCAGACCTAACTCTGACTCTCACTAAGAGGTTATGGTGATTAAACACTAAAAATGATAAAATGATGTGCTAGCAAATATCGGTGGCAAATATGAATTTAAAAATCTCCTGCAATATCAATTTCAGGGGTGCATATTTCATTACATAACAAAAATTCTAACACAATCAAAAACACTAGGCCTGACATTCCCAGAATGCTGCAGCAGCATTAAGTCTAAAGTAAGGCCTATAGCTGGGATCACGATAAATTCTGGATAAATAATTAGAGTCATGATTGTTTGTTTTATCTAAGCTACATTATTCTGCATATTGAATGAACTAGTGCTGAAATAAAGAAAAGTCTGTACACTGAAGGTCCTGTAATGTGTGATGGTCAGGTGTCCACAAAGCTTTGGCCATATAATATATATTGAATATTATGCAAGAGTTAGGGATAGTCCATTAATTTGATTGGAGGAACAAGACTGCCTATATTTCCTAAAACCACACAGGGACATTTCACTGTTTGTATCACTCCACTTGTCTGTGTTCGCCACAGGAAATTTCACTTCCTAGTTCAAAATAGTTACTAGAGTAGTGTTAGTGACATCATCAGCAGACATGGCAAATGAATATAATTTCTGACTTCAAATATAAAAGTGCATCAATTGAAGATGAAAAGGTAGAAAGGATAGCAATTTTAGCAGATGCAACTTTAATGAGAATGCCCAACTCAATGTGAGTTATAGCAAGCTCCCTGTCATGCTATAATGTGAGTGTGGCTTCTTATTCATGATAACCACACTCTCGCTCATGCAATATTGTTTATTTTTTATTTAATATACCATTTGCACCAAAATGTTGGTGGTTCAAAACAAAAGCCATCTGAAAATCTCAATGTAGAGGGAAAATAAAAGAAATCTCTCCAGTCCCTTTTATTTTAATAATCCATGTTGACTAGCCATGGAAACATGGTAATTTAGTTCTCCCTCTTGATTGAAAATCCATTAGACCAAAAAACAGTTATAAAATTGGTATTGTAGATTACCAGGCTGTCTTTAGCAGAACCAGCTCAGAAACTGTTTATGCGTGACTGACTGGCCTCACAGGGGAGCATCTTCTGGAAATGCACTTCTGAGAAAGCTCACGATTAAAGAACAGAGAGAGTGCTGGGTGGGGATAACGACTGATACATTTTTTCAGTGTCTTTTTGGAACAGCTTAAAGGGATCTGCAAATTTATTAACATTTAGAAGGGGAAGAATGAAAATCCACATGAGACAGAAAGAAAACTAATGATGAGCAAATGAACAAATACATTTTAAGGCTAAGCATTTTTCTTTGGGTTGGCCTGAGTCATTGTAGTGCAGACAGGGAAACTGGAGCTAGAAAATCTGTGTTTGGTCTTGCATAAATACAGTACCCTTGGATGCAAGACAGAGTACTATCTGTTTATGTATTACTGCATTCCTGACCTGTCCATAGTTAGAGCCCACAGATATCATAGAAAGAGTTATTTTTCACTTAGCACATTTTCAAAGCATATGGTTTATATAAACATCTTGTAGCACACACACATTTAGCACACACTCAGATTAGACATTTGTCCCTGACTTTCAGATAGAGCAGGAAACAGCATTTCCTACATTTGTACTGGACAAGGCATTAGAAGCCTATCAACTCATGCCATCTCTGTTTATCTGTTTTCAAGTTTTAACATTTATGCTCAGATCTGACTGGATACAGTCAAAATCAACTTTGTAGTAAGAACCTTCTGATTATACATTAGACATATCTGTGGATGCACAGCATCTGGGAATGCCTTGCAGCTAAATGCAATTAGGTGTTAATTAACTGCTGTTATTTGTCTCTGAAATGCAACGTAAGGTAAACAGCACTGCTTCAGGAAGTGTCCCATGGCTTTGGATACCTCCACAAATCAGCACTTTCCCTGTTCAGAAAATCATTAGCAGCTTCCTGCTGGAGAGAATGTCTGCCACACACCAACAGAATCATCTGATATTTTTTGTTTGCACACATTCATTATCCCATTTACTAAGAGACAAAGGCAAATCAAGATAAAGGCATCTGGATCGGCACCGGACAGGAAGCTGCATTATACCTTAATATGATTTTGTCTATAACGTGTAGTCACATTACCATACATATACTGTAAAATGGTATGAATTACATTTCAGTCATGTAGAACTACTAACTGTTCCAATGATGTTTCAAATGATTTACTGCACATTTCGCATTCCACTGGTGTCAAATTATGTCAAGATTATTCAACTTTATGTCTTTGTATGACAGCATTAGGAAGTATTTGTTCTCTATTCACGTGTTTCTGAAACAAACAGAATCTGGACCAATCAAAAACACATATAAGCATAGCACAGTACACGTAACATAGCCTACAGCAGTGGTGGCCATAATAATAATAATAATACTAATGAGTGAAAGTGAGTGGACCCTGTTGTATTTGATCCCTTTAGTGTGTATCTGTTTTGAAATCCACATATTACTAAATATAGGCTTCAGTTACAAAGTGTGACTGTGAAAATTTAATATGAGATGTTTCAAATTCAGTTTGAAAACATTCATCGTTATCTACAGACACTCCCATAACGAGAGCTTGAATCTCTTGAGGTATGCCTGAAAGAGGGTTATGCTGTATGAAAATAAAGCAGGACTAGACAAAGAAAAGAGTGGAGGGATGACCCTGTTTCTCATCACTGCAACTGCTGAAGCACTGTTTCTGCAACAGTCTTCAAATTGCCACGCCACTCACCTGGAAACATATGGCAAAAACAGTGGTGTCCACTCCTGGTCCTGCTGGGTTGTATTGTCCTCAGGTTTTTGTTGTGCCTCTGTACTTTATGGTTTGTAATTGCTTACAGTTTCCTTTGTTGAGCTCCAGTGCATAAAAGGCTTCCAAGAAATAACAGCACAGGTAGCAGCTAAAGCCTGTTCAAATCATGGACCATGACTGGACACCACCGACCTTTACCAGCCCTGCTCTACCTCCACAAGGCCCCCGTATGAGCTGAGTGAGCAAAAACTAAATGCAAAAACTAAATGCAGACCATTGCATAATGTATAAGATGACTGAGCGCCTGGCTATAGGGCATTATATTTTGAAACTGATTCCCTCCATGGTGACCATGTAGTGTATTGAAACGGGCCTCCATGTGTGGGTGCTACAGCAGGCTCCAGTCAGACCCACCATTCATACCACTGTAGATGCTCCGGTGATGCGGGGACAGCTCCTCTGCTGCTGACCTCCTTTGAGCCACTTCCCGCCCATGGCTGCCAAACTTGCCATGATCTAGACTTCCAATGTACTGGTGCCTTAGCATCTCAGGGCTTCCTGCAATCACACGACTTTTCTGCAGATGTTCAGGAGTCCCTGGCGGTATCTGTTTAGACTCTGGGCTGCCACATAGACTCCCGATGCTTGTTCTGTGCTTCTGAAATAGGTCAGGGCTACCAGGAGGCTGAGAAGACACAGGCAAATGCTTTGAAAACTGCTCTTGACTGCCTCTTTTACCAAGCTTTTCAGGGCTGAGACCTCGCATGCCCTTATGGTCGGGACTAGAGAAGGAGCCGCAGCGAGGACGGCAAACTTGAGGAAAGGTGTGGGCAGCATACTCTGGACTTGTGCTCCTTCTGCGGCTGAGTTGCTCTGGAACTGGCATCTCCTCCCCTGCTCGGGGTTTGTGGACATGTTCAAGACTGCCTCCAGCTGGACCAGCCAGCAGCTGCTGTTTGTGTGTCAGATGATCAGGGCTATCGGTGCTGCCTGCGCTGGAAGTGCTACTTCCATCCCCAACGTCCCTCAGCAGCCCTGGCCCAGGCGTGCTGGCATGTGACAGGCTACTCTGACTGTCGATAGAGTTCCTGCAGCCTGCTGGACCTCCAGTGTTCAGCAAACCTCCTGTGCCTCCAGAGCCCTTTTCTTCATCCAGCATGAGACACAGCTCCCTCAGCTCCTGGTTTTCTTTCAGCACCTCCTCCTGCCTCTGCTCCAGCTCCTTCAGCTTCTGCAGGTACAGTGTCACCTCCTTACGCATAATGCCTGCACTGTAGCGGCCGAGGCGCTGCCACTCCCTTGATACCTTCTTCCCCTTCTGCCGGTCATCATCCAAGAAGCAGCAAAGGTCACGCAACTCCTGGTTATCCTCTTGCAGTTTCTGATTCACCTCCTGCAAGCACAAGAAATGGAATGACTAATAATCTATATAAAGTCAAGGGCAATCCCTGTGTGATACCAAAACCATTGTGAGCATCATATCTACACTGCAAAAACATTAGGAGTGATGCATGCACTGCATACTGAACAGATGAATTAATATTCTGCTGTTCTCCAAACCTTTCTTCTTATGTCTCTAAAACAGCACTGAGTAACATAAGTAGATTTTACTAAATACAAAAAAACTGCATGGCCCATTGTGACTTTAAAACCAAAGTCAGCATTCATGCTACAAGGACAAAAAGAGGAATTGCACTAATTCATGCTATGCTTTTGTGAGTGGTAGCTTAATGGGTATGAATATCTTTGTGACTAGAAGGTGGTCAATTTAAATCCCAGAACTGCCAAAGTCACTGTTAGGTCACTGTTAGATCCTTAAAATTCAAGTCACTTTGAATAAAAATTATGCCAGAACCTGTCCAACTGATTGCATTTGATCCCACTTCTTATTTCTCAACAATAGAATAATTTCTCTACTCCTTGCTTTTTTTCTTGACCCAGTGGTAAATGTTGTGGGGTGGGTGGGGAGATATAGAGGAGCTTTACTGCACCATCCACAAACCAGCTCTGAAATGCATTGCCCCAACACATAATGGCACTCAATGGACATTTGACCTCTAGGTTAGGCCAACATCCAAGATCGCTGTGGTCTTTCGCATAACCACTGAGCCGCTACCTTTCAAACATCTATGTCCTGCATCACTGGAATGCTAAGTAATCTGAGATCTAGGCATTGACTCATCCTTGCTCTGCATCTTTCATGGTCTCAAAACTTCTTCACAGACATATCATTAAAGGCATTGATGAACTAAACAAGGTTAACAAATGCAGTGTTCATAAGGAACCATTATGTAAATCCAACACTATATATGTTAATTCATTTTGTCATTTATCATTGTATTACCAAATTTATCAGTGCAGCGTTTAACAGTGTTTTTTTCCTGTGTGCCTATGCCATTGCCATACTGCTTTTCAGCAAATATAGAAAAGTTTTAATAAAATAAATAAATAAATAAATAAATAAAAATAATAATAATAAAAAAATATAAAATAAAAATTATATATATATATATATATATATATATACACACACACACACACACACACACACTTTTAGACAAGGTTGAACTGTGAATCTTAGAGCTGAATACACGCAAGAAGCAGCGTTTTACCTTCAGTCCCCGGATCTCGTTCAGGTGCTGCTGGAGCCTGCGGTTCACCTCTCGGATCAAGTTTCCGTGCTCCACTATGGCGCTCATCTTTTCGGCCTCGGCTTTGCGCAGCCGCCGCACCAGTTCGTCTTTACTCCACTTCAGGAGCTCCTGGTCTGTGACTTTGGACAAATCCTCGGTACAGCTCTCCGAGCTCTTGGCTGCACCTGACGGCAGCTGGGCTTGGGCCGGCTTCTCCATCACCTTCACCAACTCAGTGGCGCACAGAAAGCGCCCCGCTACCGCCGAGCTGTGGATACAAGACGCAAGCCGCCCAGCGCAGACGCTCTGCAGAAATTTGCTTGGATCTGAATCAGGAGACTCTCATAGTGAGACTACCAGCACTGTGCATGCGGTCCGTTGAAACCTGCAGCTGCAACCTGAGAGTGCCGGGAAGAACTATTCCTCCTTCTGCTCCTCCTCAAGCTGACTAAAGCCGTCTCTACAGGAGAGATCGTGGTTCTTTCCTCCTGTTTCTCCGGTCATGTCTCCATCTCAGCTCTGAGTATGAGAGCTAAACCCGCCATGGAGGACCGAGTCTGACCACTACAGCATCACACCACACATCCGTAGCGCAAGCCAGCAAACCGGTGCACAAAACCAATCTCTCTCTCTCTCTCTCTCTCTCTCAAACACACACACACGTACACAAGTCTGATACGCCCACTTCATCCTGATAGAAATGGCCAGGACTTATTGTTGTCGAGCTCCATCTGCTGTGTGCATTGCGAAAACACTGAATTTAAGATGAGGACGTCATACAGGGGGTGGCACGGTGGTGCAGTGGATAGCATCAGTGCATTCCACTGATGTTTATGTAGCCAGTACTAGTCTTAAATATATATATATTGTATATATATATATATATATATATATCCATGACAAGGCCAGTAGTGGTGTCAGTAAATGAGAAAGGCTGTTTAGAAAGGGAGTAGTCACGTGTCAATCTCCTTCTTCTTCGGTA
>JAOTRJ010000043.1:17074804-17105371 GCA_028564905.1 Leptodoras praelongus | reverse complement strand
TCACAGATGTGCAAGTTACCCATGCCATGGGCACTAACACACCCCCATACCATCAGAGATGCTGGCTTTTGAACTTTAACAATCCAGACAGTCCTTTATTCTCTTTGGCCCAGAGGACACAATGTCCATGATTTCCAAAAACCAAACGTCCCAACGTCCAAGAAATTTCCATCTCAGGTGAGCTTGGACCCAGAGAGGCCGGCGGTGTTTCTGGGTGTTGTTGATATATGGCTTTCACTTTGCATGGTAGAGTTTTAACTGGTACTTGTAGATGGACCGACGAACTGTGTTCACTGACAATGGTTTTCTGAAGTGTTCCTGAGTCCATGTGGTAATATCCCTTACAGAATGTGAGTTTTTAATGCAGTGCTGCCTGAGGTATCGAAGGTCACGAAAGCATTCAGTGTTGGTTTTCAGCCTTGCCGCTTACTTGCAGAGATTTCTCCAGATTCTCTGAATCTTTTGAAAATATTAGATGATGAAATCCCTACGTTCCTTGCAATTGCACGTTGGGAAACGTTGTTCTTAAACTGTTGGACGTATTTGCTCACGCAGTTGTTCACAAAGTGGTGAATGTCGCCCCATGCTCCCTTTATATCCAATCATGACACTTGCCTGTTTCCAGTTAAACTGTTCACCTGTGGAATGTTCCAAACAGAGACTTTCCCAGTCTTTTGTTGCCACTATCCCAACTGTTTTGGAATGTGTTGCAGGCATCAAATTCAAAATGAGTGAAGATTTGCAACAAAACCAAAACAATAAAGTTTATCTTTTTGAACATGTTGTCTTGTAGTGTATCTTGTAGTGTATACAATTGAATATGGGTTGAAAAGGATTTGCAAATCATCATATTCTGTTTTTATTTATGTTTTACAAAACACCCCAACTTCATTGGAATTGGGGTTGTAAAACATAATGCTGTCCTCACGTGGTTTGGTTAAAGATTGGCCTGGGTTCCTATGACTAAAATTATTTGCATAATGATTACCAAAACACATAAATACTCATACAGCATTTGAGATCATGATGGTGAGTAAGCCAAAGAACATAATAAAACGCTTTTTATTTACTGTTAGTATTTGAGTAACATTGATAGCAGTTGATAAATCATTGTTTTCCCCAATTATTTAATGTAGCTGTTTGACAAAATAGTGAAAGTTTTCTGTTTTGAGGAACTGGACATGTCATCGTGTTTTAAATTCTCAAGGGATTATGGATGTTAGTCAGGTTTAAATTTAGAGTCTGTTTAAACACGTATAACAAGTTGGCTTGTAGTGATTAAACGTTACAGCATGTAAAGGCGTTTATGCCAGATATCTAAAACTGGGCAGACATCTATTGCTAAGTAAATTGCAGTGAAACATACCAGTGTGAATGTCCTATTGTGTATTGAATTTGTTGTGTAATGTTCATACAGCATTTCTATTCCTATTTGTAAAAGAAGCCCAGGGCACTGATGTCTTGAGAAGTCATTTACAGGGATGTCTTGTTAAGAAAACAGGCAAATTGCCAAACAGGGTGTCTCATCATAATGCCTAATAAAGTGCAGCATTTTGGTAATAAGTCACACACGTACACATTGGAATTGTTTGCTTAGCTGTCATTGTGTCTTATACACTTCATTTTTAAATAACTTTAGCGATTTATAGAATTTATTTTATTTTCCGGTGCATTTGTTTAATAGTATAATACAGTGCTTCAGTCAATCTAAAGACACCAAGGCTGTTGGCATGTGAAGTGCAGTATTTATTTGTTTGATACTGTTTGGTATTAGTGCACTTGGTATTAATAAACCAATGTAAAGTCAGGCTACCGCCTTTCTCTTTTTTTCAGTTTGAATTCCTTAGTGCTGGCTCAGATTCAGCGTCAGCTGTAAGTTTCTTAGAGAACATTCATTTCCTGAGTGGGGTTACTTCTAATGTAACTGTGTGATCTCAAGTGGCAGATTACATGGTGAGAAAATACAATCCTGCAATAGTTTCTGAAACCAGGAAATTCTAAACTGAAAAAACTTGAAGAGCATGAATGATTTGTTTGTGTCTTTGTTTAAGTTTCAGTCCAAAGTTAGGTTACAGTACAAAGATTTCTGATTCATAGATCAGATCTGGGGGAAAGAGTCACAGTTATCCACAGAAAGACACTTTGCAGAGGATCCGGACCCAAATTAGATACCTCCTGTGTAACAAGAGGGATTATTTGTAGTGACTGCAGGAGATATATAAAGAGAAATCTTTTCTCAGTGATTCCTGATTACCTGTAATTTCTTCTAGAATTCCATCATTTTTAATGAGACTCAAGCCTTTGCCTCAGTTTATGTTTATATTTGTTTTTATATTTGTATTGAAGTAGAGTGTGACACCATGATAAAGTTTAGGTTAGGTTAGTTGCAGGGGAGGGACAGTGAAATCCGGTATAAATGTCACCGGTGCGGTATGTACCTTAGGGCAATTAGGCAACACACCACAAAAGGGGGAAAGGGAGAGAATCACATCTGTTTGTCCTGCCTCTGAATATCATAGTCCAATCAGTATCAAGTCGTGTTTGTGGAATAGCTTTCAGGCGATTTCAGTCTGGTTGAAATTCACCACAGATTGCTCTTATAAACTCTCATGGTCAAGGCAATTTTGTCTGAACTTCAGGCTCTGTAGTGCAGTCTGAACGGGAGAGTTTCTACTAACATACTTTCTTCTTACACTCCCACTTATACTGTCAGCATATCAGTATCATTTTTATTTTGTTTTTACCTTGACGATTGGAGGAGTCAATAGCTGGCTGTTTAGTCGACCACCACATTTCTTGTAAATGAAGGAAATTCAGTTTTATCTTTACAAAAAATCCCTTTCACAAGGCATTCAATTGAAGAAGCAGGATGAGCTTGCATGTATAGGATTTTGGGATTTTTTGGCATTAAGTATTTTCCTTTGAGTGTTCATATATACATATATATTCTAATTGGTCATGTCACTGATTGATTTGCATTTAATTCAGTTCTTTAAACAATATAATTATTATGTAATGTTTCATTTATTGTCAGTGCTTTTAAATTGATTAAATATTGCGCTGTGTGGGTTTGGTGGTGTTTACACTTTAATCATATTGATACAAAACCCACATTAAACTCAAGTTCACTGATTGGTGGAACCTTATTAAATGATTTCACAGTGATTTGTTTCTTCAGCTAAGCCTTAGTGTTCCCCCGCCCCCACCCAAAAGATTTTTTTTAGCACCTACTACTAATGGGTATCTTTACTTGGAGGCAGACTGCGTATGAACTGAAATTTATGATCAAGACACACATTCTTCTTTACTTTTCTTTGTTGTACTTTCATACAAGTCTTTTACCAAATTCCATGAAAAAAACAGCAGTCATTTACAAGTACCACTGTCCATTTGCATTTAAGAGAAATAAGCTTCTTTTAAGGAAAAAAGCACATCTGAGCTAGAATATCCCAGATTCATTAACAGCACAGTGATTTTGGCACTTTTATGTGTTCAGCATTTGTGGTCACAATGTCAATGGTACAAGAAGAAAACTTGCCATAAAAAAAAAACTATGGCCAAAGATTTTTGCTTTATCTGCTGTAACTTGCGTGAACATGTTAATGCTTTTGGGTGCAGAATGCAGCAAGTTCAGAGGAGCAAATGAACAGTACAGAGCAGTCACCTGGAGTTCAACATGCATGATCCCGGGGCTTAGACCAACATGTTTGCTGTGTGCAGCACTTTGAAGATGGCTTTAAATTGAAGTTTGTTGTTTTGAATTTTGACAGATCTATCCTGATGCAGTCGGGACCAGTTCTCATGCCATATCTTTGATTCAGGAACATAGGCCAAGAACGACAATCTGGTGAACAGTGAGAAAACGCAGCATACTTCCTTAATGAAAAAAGCGGTAGTAAACAATTTAGTTTTATACACAACGTTCCAAAGAAAGGGGATGTTTCAAGCAAAGTGCCTATAGGACCAGACATCCATTTATTTCAAATTAGTAGATTAGTTGAAGGAGAAATAATTCAATGTAGGAACCCTGTTGAATAAAGGCTAAGCTTTCTTTTTGTTAATCTGATTCCCACCCACCAGCCAGATGTTCCCTATCATCCGATAGCTACATACTGGAGTGGATGAAGGCTAACTCTTGCTTCTTCTGAGATGTGCAATGTAGACCAATAGCACATTTTTTAACTTTTGCTCATGCAGTGCCACTATACAGTATAACACACTCAGAGGAAAGCACTTCCTGCCTTCTTCCACATACAGAAGCTCACAGATGGCCATGATCAGCTAGTGCTGCTGTGATTGATAAAGGACCCCTTTTTTCCATCCCATCCAAAGTTGGTTTCTGGTGCACCACTCCCATTCATCACTGAAAGGGATAACCATAAAACCACCGCTGACCAGTTAACAGGTGTGTGAATAGGCGAAAGCTTAGGGAAAAAGACATGAAGAGTTGGATTAAACCAGCTTTAAAGAAATATTGAAGTAAACATGGTACCTTACTGCTACTAATGTGTTATAGGTTGCTGTGTAATTATGCCACTACATGTGAATTATTTCCTGAGTTGTGAATTGTTGGAGCTGTGTCTGGGAAATGGTGGATGGGTGTAGCTATCCACATCCTGTGGAGTGTTTGCTTGACCTATACACACACACACACACACACACTTCTCACCCTGGCAGTGTGCAAGTGGTGCTACCATTATAAGCCATAGACATCTCATGTGAATCAGGGTATGTGTTTTTGGAGAGATGTGTTTTTGTAGGTGAACATTTGTGTCTAATTACAAATATTCTTACATCCAAATTCTACCTATGCAAACTTCTCTCTAACTGTAAGTGTTGGAAAGGTTTTAAGCTTAGGAGTATATGTTAATGTAATTCACAAAGCACTCCTATTCCTGTTTCCTCTTTTGAAACAGGGATGTGAAATCAAGTGAAACCCACAGTATTTTACATTATATAGGAACTTCCAGGTTTAACATTTATTCTCTGTGGGCCATTTGCATGTTTGTACAAGACATATATGCAATGTCTGCCACTTCCTGTATGGCTTACAGATAGAATCCCATTTTAGCTGCTCTAGGAGGCCAACCCCCTTCTGTCTCTGCAGACAAGATCTCAAGTTTATTTCATGGTGTTACTATTGGACAGAAGCCTGTATAGCAGCAGGATCCTAATGAGAGAACGCACACAGTGCAAGACTTCATTAGCCAAAATCTGTGCCTTATAACAACTTTCCTTTTGCACTGTGCCACACCTATATTAATAGCCTGAATAGCCCAAAGCCCTGACCAGAATACAGTGTATTTGCAGAAGGATGTATTTCCTCACTGTGAACTGTCTCTCTCATTGTTTATGAACATGTGTGGGTGTTTCTCTTTGGTTTCTACTGCTTTGTGTTGATCTCTCATACTATACACGTGGGCTTGTCCAGGCCTGCAGTGGGTTCCTATGAGTATTAACTCCCTGATGTTATTAGCTTTGATGGGGGGATGTTGCTTAAACCTCAAAGAAAAAGAGCAAGAACACCCAAGCTTAGGAATACTGACTTTGTTTGCAGTAATAGGCATTTAACACAAAGTTACTGACTTTTATCAGCAGGTGATTGTATATTGTACTGTACAAACTCTACACCAGCTGAATAAATAAACCCATTTATAAATAAGCTATCTATAGTATTATATACATATTATATAAGTATTATACATGCATGCATACATACAAAATTTAAATTACAGTAGCTTTTACTTTGCTGAGTACTTTGCTGTTGCTGCTTTTCAGTGGAGTTTGGAAATGGCCATTTTAGATGCAGTTTTCTCACTTTTCAGTTTTGGGTGTAGCCAGATTTAAAAAAAACTAATTTTATTGTAACTGGGACATGCACAAAAGAGAAACATATTTCAGTTCAGGAAACCTTGTAGGTTTCAAAAGTTTTTATACTCGAAGTTCTGCTACATGTAGGGGTTTTCCAGGCCACCATGTATGTTCAAATATTTCCTTGAAGCATTTCTTTGAGCTTGGAATATAAGAAAGGCGCCACCTTGAATTCTTTGAATTGCCTTGGTTTGCTTACATGTATGCGTCTATGATACATTTTGGATCCAAGTTTAAAGACAGTTTAATGTTGCAAAAAAAAAAGTCATTTTATTTGTGAGTACTTTCCTGCTGATTTCTATATCAGATGAGCTGGATTCCAACAGGTGGAAGGTATAATCAGAACCGATTTCCGCCTTTAAAGACAGTCATCAGGAGGGTGTTTTCCCATTATTCAAAGCAGGAAATCTGACTCTTGTGTCACTGCTTTTCAGGGCAAGTTTAATTTTTGTTTATTTTGCTTGCCATGTACCTTTAATGTAGCACATCATCGATCAGCCTAGGGGCATTGCAGAGCATTTTGCTTACTCTCACAAAAACGTGTGCCAGCCTTGGGGAATATTTTCTCTGGTTTGTTGCATACCAGTACAATCAGCTTTGAATTGCACTCCAGCCCTCAGCTACCATTCAGATGAGTAATAACAATAATGACAAACAGGGATCTTTTATAAACGGATTGGGGTTTTTTTGGCCCAGATGTTTTATTCTTCAGAAACTGCAGCTGCAAAAACATACACACAAGGGCACACCCTAAAAAATAAATGTGTTCTTTATTATTTATAAGAGTGAATATGAAGGTCTCATATCTCATGTACTCGATGTGCTGATTTAAATTGCATCCTTTAATTGTCTGTGTTCCCAATTTCCATTCAATTCCATTCATTCACTAGTGCTGCCTGGGAAATTGCCATGGCCCTCAGTGATTCCTCTGCACCTGCCATGTGTGTGTTGGAAGAGTGTTTCTGTAGACAGAGCTACTCTGTGAATTGCAGCTCAGTTGTGTCTTTGTGTTTCTGAACAGAGCCTTTCTTTGGCGTGCACACAAACTCAGACACTCTTACACTTACATATGGCATGCAGTCTTTATCTCTATTGTTCGTGTAGTGTGCCATGGCCCAAGGTAGCACAGGGGACTGGCAGTTTTCTTTGCTGAGAATAATCTTACTTGTACCATAGCACTATTAAATTCTTGAATCTGATTGGGCAGAAGATGTTAGTTAATTTTGTATAACAGTGCAGCACTAACTGTAGTCGTGACTAAAATTCAAATTACAGGTTTATGTTAATGCATTTATTCTAATACATTATTGTTTTATAATAAGAGCCATTTTGCAGAGACAAACTCTTCAGACAGTCCAAGTCTAATAATAACTGAATAAAAACTTATACATTATAGAATAAATGTCTATAATGTTCATGTAAGGAAGCGCAGCTGTCAGTGCATTATAACTGCCATTAAGTCTTTTGACATAGGTTGGACTGTGTGGTTTCTTAGTAATATACAAACCCCATTTCCAGAAATGTTGGGACATAAAAACTAAACTCTAATTTGTTAAATCACTTGAACTTTCATTTAACTGATGAAAGTACAAAGAAAACATTTTCAGTGTTTTCACTGACAAACCTAATTGTATTTTGTAAATATAAAAAAGATATGTGTGATGCACGAGACACACTCAAATAAAGTTGGGTTGGAGGCAAAATAAGACTGAAAAGGTTATACAGGTAACACTGGAAGGTCCCACAATTAGCAGTTTAGCTGATAACAGGTGAGGTGATCAAGACTGATCATAAACAGTGTACATCCACCAAAGGCTTAGACTTTGCAAGCAAGGATGGGTCAAGGTTCACCACTTTGTGCAAACTTCAGTCAGTTCAAATACAAATGTTCCTCAGCACAAGACTGCAAAGTATTCCGGTCTTTCACCTTCTACAGTTCTTATTATCATGAAAAGATCTTGATGTGTAAAGGCCAAGGGTGGAAATTCGCTGCTGAATCTGTGTGCCCATTGAGCCTTCAAGCGGTCTTGTTTGAGAAACCGTCATGCTACTGTGATGGACGTGGCCACATGGGCTCGGGAGTACTTTGGAAAATCATTGTCACTTAACACAATCCGTCACTGCATCAAGAAATGCAACCTGAAACTGTATTATGCAAAGAGGTAGCCATGCATTCATTTTGCATGTTACATTGGCGAGTTCAAGTCATCTGACATGAACCAAAAGACAGCGGAAACGTGTTCTGTGGTCAGAGGAGTCCACGTTTCAGCTTGATTTTGGGGAAAAAGCACATTGGATTTTATGTGCCAAAGATGAAAACAACCGTCCAGACTATTACCAAAGAAAAGCACAAAAAACTGGGGTACATCAGTGCCCACGGCATGGGTAGGTATTTTGGAGAAACATATGCTGCCATCAATCCGACATCTTTTTCCAGTAACTATTGTCTATTTCAGCAGGACAATGCCAGTCCTCATTCCACAGTTCCAACAGTGTGGTTTTACTGGTCTGCCTGCAGTCCAATTCTGTCTCCTATTGAAAATGTATGGTGCATCATGAAGAGGACAATAATACAACAGTGACCACAGACTGAGCAGCTCAAGTCTTGTACACAGCAAGAATGGGCAAAAATTCTGTTTGCAACTACAACTACAACAATTAGGATGTAGTAATTCCCAAATGATTAAAAAGTATAATTAAAAGAAAAGGTGATATGACCCAGTGATAAGCATGCCTCTGTTAACAAATAGAATTGTTTGTCATTGAAAACACTGAAAATCTTTTCTTTGTCCTTTTGTCTGTTAAATAAAAGTTCAAGTGAATTAACAAATTACAGATAAAGTAACTTTAGAAATGTGGTAATGTGTTTTTAAAAAAATGCCATTATTAACTTGAAGAAAGGGGAAAAAAGAGGCTAGCGAGGGGGTGACTGTTTATAGCTGCCATAAAGTAATTGGTAATAGGAACCAACTCTTCTCATGGACAACCACATCATCTGCAAAATTCAATTGTAACTATAAACAGCTACAAGAACAATGTCATTCATTAATAAAAAAAAATGAGGCTGAGATATGTTTTAGACATGTGTGTCTGTTCAGATGAAGGATGTGTTTTGAAAGATTTCTAGACTCTCAGTGTGTTTCTGGTCTCCTGTAACCCAAGTAATGAATTTCCCAATGTTTATTCTGCCTGGCAGTTAAGAGGTCTTCCTGTTTACCTAAAACTGAGGGAGGGGTTTTATGTGTGTGGGAGGCAGCAAGTGGGTTCAACCCAGGCTTTCCTGTCTACTGGTTAGATTTTGTTCAGTTAAATATCCATGTCTTACACAAAAGGTGTATACCTGCTAAAGAAGGAGATTTAACTTATTATGCTCAGCATGTATCCATCAACAGAGAGTCAGTGCTTTTCAGAAACTGTCACTAGATTAGGCAGACCTCTGCTTTCCCCCCTGCGTGCCACAGTCATTTCCTGATACGTGTGCCATAATATGAAAGGCAAGCCTCTGTTTTTGCTGGCTTTGGTAGAACACATAAGACAGCAGGCAGTGCTGTGTCTTTGATTCACTGCAGCATCACACTGGATACTTATCTGTAGTCTGGAAGAGAAAACATGCAGGGGATTTCAGAGGAATTGGCGTGATAATTTGAGGAAAGGAAATAAGAGAGAAGGTCTGGAAGATGGTACTAATGATGTGTCAAGAAGACTCTGCGGTTGTTTAGAGATAACAGTTACATCAGAGTTGAACCGTCTGTCCGAAATTGAACATGGCTTTTTTTTTTTATCCAGCATGAGGACCAACCATGAGAACATCCCCACTCCAATAACAGTGTTCAACCCCAACAAAAAGACACATGCTGGGTAAAAGAGTACAAAAAACAAGACTGCTCTGTTTCTTTTGTTGACAATAACATTGAAAATCACTGTTGTAAGAATGATAGAGGTGGTGTGACTTGTGCTGGAGGAACGCAGGAGGTTGTTGTGCCTGTATAGTGCACAGCTGTGTTGGATCGAAGTCACCCGAGTGTCAGGATTTTAGGCATCTGGAAGTTGGCCAGAAGTGGCTTCACTTCAGTGAGAATTATACTCAGGGTGTCAACGAGGTTCATTCATCATGAATAAAATCAGCATTTGTCATTTAGGATATATACCGCATGTTCTTTTGTTTAAATGACAAGAGATCAGAAAAATTGTCATTTCAGTGCAACAAAAACAGGCATTTAATTTAAGGCAACTAACTTGACATTTTTGCTTCATGATGTCATGTCTGTACTGCTCTGTGGCTGGATGCCAACTGGTGTAATACTTGTAAAGTACTTGTACAGTCATAAGTTGCTCACCGTTTCTATTCACTAGCTTCAGAATAAACTGGTTTTGAGGATTTATCCATTTTCACCCCCTCAGTTTGTTCACAATGAATGACCAGTTGTTTGTAGTCATCCGCAAGGCTATGGTGCTCGGCTTCTTTCTGTCTTGATGACTCACGACGCATCACAACAAACACCAACTTTTGTGGCACTATTTACAGGAAGGGGTGTGCTGTAGGTGTGGAGGAGAGGTGTGTGTGTGTGTGTGTGTTTGAGGATGAAGTTCCGCATACATTCCATGCAGTAAAAATCAAGATGAGAGTGGCATGGCCTCTACAGAAATCATTATTGATTAAGAGCATGAGAGCAGAGAGAGCACAGACTTCTGTTGTGGAGCTCCATCTGATCTTCAGATCTCTGACCTGCCCTCTTGGAATGAGCTGGAATTTCCTCAGATAAACGGTGTGTTTATGCTCCACAGAGCCCTGGCAGCAGCACACAGAAGAACAGGCAGAACGCCAGCATGGCCGCAGACGCGCCGGTAAAGCCCTGCCAGATGGACCGCAGTGGCAGCTTCTTTAAGGTACCAGTATCTAATGTATTTGATCAGTTTTTTCGCTACCTGCAAAATGCCTTTGAATGTTTTAGGAGTTAAATTGGTCATCCTCTTCTGGTAATTCCATAAACAGAACCTACACAGAACAGTGCTCTTTATAGTTGGAAGTGCTTCCTGGTTTAAAGCAGTCTGTTTAGTCTGCTTTTGGTGCCCTGCATCCATGCTGAGGCTAAAGCCAGTGAGAATATTCAAACTCTGAGAACCAGGCACTCCACAGTCTACTTTGTCAGTTCTTACTTCATAAAGATATTTACATGTCAGAACTGATCGTTTAATAAATTGTGTTGTAAAAATAAATAATAAAATGATCGTGAGCGCTCGTCTAGTGCAAGGCGGGTATAAACCCTGGCGTTCAAGCTTATGCCATTATGCCCATGTGTCTTTGTTAAATAGCTCTACTTTACTCCATTGCACACAGTCTGTTATTATGAAGCTGTCTGATTTTAGAGCTGGACAGAAATACATACCACTCACAGCTCACTTACATTTTGGTGTAAACCTCTGGAATGTTGTTTCACCCAGCTTGAGTACTTGAGCCTCAAATATATAGTACTTCTCAGTAATTCTTTTAGAATATGGTTAGATGTAAAATCTCTGTTCTCTGTGAGGACTGTGTCTTCTTCATTGCATGTCCCATGGCCAGTTTTACTGAAGCCTTCAGTTCATGCTTCTTTTATTTTATACCAAACCTGTGACGTAATCTCTGTTTTATGAAGGACGTTTTACTCACAGACTTAAGTCCCTGGCTTTGTTTCCGTCAGGAGACAGCCAAAGTCTCAGCCATGTGCACTTCTGAAGATTTTCTCTGATTATAGTGGATTTTTGTTTGGATTATGGACATGAATGAACAACGGCTTTTATTACCGCTTGTTTCCCAATGCTATTTACCAAAAGATGGAGAGTTGGGGTTTTTTTTAAATCTTTTTTTAGTAGCAGGTGTTTTTGTGCAATTTTACCTTTTTTAAATATTATGGTGGAGGATTTGTTCTGGTTAGACTTTCTTACGTGCCTGCTCAAAGTTAACAGTGTGTTCAGGAACGTACTTTCCTAGGGTCTGGGCTGCTATTTTGGATGCTTACACAGTGTATGACTAAATCATGGAGCTCATTAGAAAGAGAGTTACTGAGTGCCATTTAGAAGAGTGTTTTGACCTTTTGAAAAGGCAGTAGTGCCAGTCACCAGGTTGCCAGCCTCTCAGGCATCATACTTTCCTTCTAAATCCCCTTAGAGCAGGCAAATAATATACTGAGGGCTTTTCTTCCTAGTTAATCTTTGTTAAATGCAAAATCCTGGATCCATGGACCCTGCCTAGCAGTGTTCACATGCATGTTTTATTCATTTACTGTTTGGAGTCTTCTTCTCATCCCCTGTCCTGTCTTTTTCATTATCTAAAGTCTGTTATTGTACTTGTAAATGATACTTTTCTCTTTTGCTGACGTTAGCCATGAGGAATGTGCTGTATTCAATGTTAAGTCTATCATAAAGATTTTCTCAGTTTCCTCTTAAATGACTTTACTTCTTAGCTTCCATGCTACATACATAGATTACATAATATTACCAGTAATATTAGCAGTATTACCACTGATTTGAGGAAGGCTGTTCTTTGCTAGGAGCTGCTGCAAAAACTTTCCCGACATTATGAAACAATGATGTGTATACTCAGGCCCCAGACATGCTTCTGCTAGCTTGGTAGCTTTTTTTAAATAAAATGACATTCTCGATATCATTCATTTTAATACTATTTTTTAGTTCAGGTCTAAAAATTAAATGAAATATTTAACTTCTCTTAAAATGGAATGTTTTTTTATATTTTCGACAGCAATCTGATTTTGTTTTTTGGTACAATACTGCATTGAGTGTGTAATTTTTTTTTTTTTTTTGGCTGTGAGCTGCACTCAGTGCACAACTGGTGTGTAATTGTGGTTTGCTGACTAGCATTGCGGGGTAAGGCGAATATCTCCAGAGCATAATTGAAATTTGCTGGCTCAGAAAAACTGTAATGCAAGGGAAAGTGTGGTTAGTGTTCCATAGGTTTAACAAATTATTTAAATATTCAGTTCAAAAACCTTGGGAGTTCAAAAGTAATGACTATTTTCCCTTAAGTCTGTTATCATAGACTGGACTCTGAAACTGCCAGACCTGAACCCTGAGAGTGTAATGAAACACTGACCCCTGTTGGAATGGAACAGAAGTGCACTTCTTGTGCAATCAGAAAATGTCAATTTAAATTGTTCCAGCTTGAAAAGGTCAGTTTTAAAAGGGTTAACACATTAAACATTTTAGTTTCCCATTCCATTGTGAGTACAGCCCACAATTTTTAAACAATTTCCAGTAGGCCTAAATTCCTGTCCAGAATTTGTCATGTCTGGCTAATGACATTGCAAAGTAGGCGGATACTCGGAAAATATAGAAAAAAAAAAAGATTTGTTAGGTTATATGCAGTGTTTAGTTTTATTTACACCCTAGGCTTCCTATAAACAGAATATGCTATAATATGTAAAGAAGATTATTAGCCATTCCTTTTTTAATAATTTCTAAATGAGGGCATGGAACACTGAGCAGAACCACCAATATGAATGAGAAAAAAAAAAATGTTTTATATACCTGCTGACCAGAAAGTTTGTGGTTTTAATAAAGCAATCCTCTACTTATGATTACTTTGAATAGTACCTCAAAGAGTACCTCGAATACACTGAGCTAGAACATTATGTAATGCTGATTTTAGACTAACCAAGTTAAATGCAGCCTTACTCTCCTCATTCAGTTGAGGCAAAACACACACCACACCACCAGATTCTTTTGAACTGGACCACATCAAAATCCCCTTGTTTTTCACTTGCATTAAAGTTTTGAGAATAATTTGACCCAACTTTCATTTCTGCTTTGTTGCATGATCAGAAAGCACAAAGGAGGAATGACTATTAAACCAGGTCTCTGACTTTCGATACAACATTTGATTAATGAATAAGTCTTCCGGCAATAATAGTAAATCTTTGTATATATGACGTAAATATTCTGGATTTCCAGTTAATTTAATGTCCTGTGAGTTTTGCTTTTCACCCTCGGTTCTGTTTTCTCTGAATCTGAGGACAGTTTGCATAAAAGGGAAGCAGCTCTGGACTTGTGTTTGGAGGAGCAGTGACTCATGTCTGAATCTGCAAAAAATAATTCTGTTGCATGCACGCACAAGTGTAGAACTGTATGTTACAGGTCTTTAAGACTGCTGTTTTTGTCTGTCTGTCTCTCTGTAGCTGATAGACACGTTTTCCACTGAGATCTCGGAGCTGAAGCAGGAGATGGTTCAAACAGCTAGAGAGCCGGACACAAAGCTCTTACAAGGGTGAGTCTTCTCACTGTCTCATTCTGTCTCTTTCCCACTCTCTCTCATTCTCTTTCCTGATCTTTCACTCTGTCTCGCTCTCTCATGCTCTCACTTCCTTGACTTCTCTCTTATATATTTATAGGTCAGATCTTAGAAGAGGCCTCAGCTAAATTAGTACTGTTAACTTAATTTTCATTTTTTTTAAGAAATTGTAGCACCTTTGGTAATCAGTGGAACGGTGAGGACGATTATTAAACGTTTAATCCAAGAACAGAGCCCAGTTAATTACCAGTGGCCTGTTTGCTCTAGAATAACATGGATAACCATTAAATGTACTGTAGCTCTTAGAAGAGTATGTGAGCGGTGTTTTTATGTTTTATGAATATCTGACCGTTTTGACCTTGTGGAGATATGTCTGATCCCCATACGAAAAGCGACTGTTTTTTAAGTTATTGCATTAAAGAAAAGCAAAGAAAAAAACCCCAAAAGAGCCAACAAAAAAAAAGTTTGCTTTTTGTACATATGAATTATCTGTATTAATAAATGTCAAAGGAAGGTCATAACAAAGATAACAAAATAAGTGTGTGTGCGTGTGTGTGCGTGTGTGTGTGGTGTTGCAAATGCCTTCAATTATGATCGTTATTATTTTGTTTTGGTTAAAATCATCAGTTGTTCCCTTTGTGCTTTTATGATAACGTTGTTGTCCACTAGGAGGTGAATTTCCTCTTTAGTTCCTCAGCACAGTTAGTGACATTTATTTATATCATGGTTTTTTACTTCAGAGAAACAGGGCAAAAGGTTTCATAGTACAATCTGATATGGATTTAGAGAAACTACACTAATAGTATTCAAAGTGTCTTTGGCCTATATGTGTATTTGTTTTAGCAGATTGTCTTTGCGAATAGATTTATAATAATATGTTAGTATTTTCCAAGTTCTCTCAGGGATTGCCAGCGCATTTCATGGGGTAGTCTTAGTGTTTCAACAAAGCAATAACAAAGACAAGTGGGATTCAGGAAGTTTGAGGAAGTCTGAGCAAGCAGTTTTCAGTCATGTTACTCAAGCACATCTGCACTACATATTTTAGTGTTTCTCTTTTAGAGCTCATCTATTTTTAACAAATTAGTAAATTGCATAGAAAACATGCAGCAGTGCATCAAAGCTTCAGGACCAAGACTGGGACGCACTGTTCCAGATGCTCCTATGAACATCAGATATGAAAATAAGTTATTTTACAATGGAAAGTCTTTAGCTCTGAATAAAACCGGATGTTTCCATAAATTATAAGCCATTTACTTTTTACTCTCTGTAGCTTGGAAGGGGAGGTGAGTGGTCTATTCCTGCAGTCGTCGGTCTGTAGCGGTGCAGCAGGGGTCCGGGACTCTGGCTATGACTCTCTACGCCGGCGCATGAGTGTGCTGGACAGACTTACACACACACACACCGTCTGGCTTTTACTGTCACTCAGTGATGAAGAAGCAAATCGCATTCTGCAGCCTCAGCCACCAGGCGTAAGTGTACTATACACACACACGCGCGCACACTATCAAAGTACCATACCATAACCACAAGAGGAAAAGGGACAAACAGGGCACAGAGAAGATTACAGCCATAATGACTGACTGACTGACTGAAAGACAGATAGAAAGACATTTTTTTGTGTTCTCATTTTCATTATTATAATGTTATCTTCTTATAGCACTGATTTAGGTATTTGGGAGTGTATATTCCCCTACTGGTTTTTATACATATATTAGTAGACAGATTAATGTAACATTCTGTTTTTATTAGTTAGTGTTACAGTATCTTGCTCTTTAGTTAGCGTTGTTGGTAAAACTTGTAATTGCATGTCTATTAGCCAACCAACATTTGTTTTATTTCTGCTTAGTATACTAATGGTTTATGAAGCAGAAAATATCTAAAGCATATGATTTTATGTCCTGTATCTGTGCTAAGCTGCTAATGAAATTCCAATGTTTCAGCTCCTTGTAGGAGGTTAAACATGGCCAATTGTAAACTGAAATGTAAAATGTCAGTTTTTACGTCAGATTTGAGTTTTAAATAGCATAATGAGCCTCATGTATTTTTAACTGCTGATTATGCTGTTTTGAGCCAGATCTAAGCTAATGACGCTGCATTGCTCAACCTGACTGAGTGACATTTGAAATCTTAATTACACATACAATACCACAGCACAACGCTGAACATTAGTGTAATGTCTGTCTTCTCTCTTGTCCTATTTCTGTGTGTATGTGCTGTAGACGTTTCTGGTGAGAAGGTCATCTAAACTACAGAAAAAGGTGATTTCCCTGCGTATGGACACAGACAGTGCTCCAGAGACAGTGAGGGACTTCCCAGTCACAGAGAGCCAATACAGTGAGTTCCACACAATGCCAAACTATGAACATCACTTTTCTTCTTTTCACTTCCTTCTGCCCACCTCTTAAACAAAACAAGCCAGGCTGGTTTTACATGTCTATTTTTGCCTTTTATTGATTCACTTTGTTTGTCTGGATATTACAATGACTCCGTGTGTAAACTAGATTAAGCTGTGTGGTTTAGTGTTCTCAGACTGTGCGCTGTCACTGCTTTGTAGTTGCCTAGTTGTTTTTTCCCCCTCGTTGTTTTACTAACATGTTAAACTAACATGGTTTAATACATGTTCATTACTGTACATGTATTGTATTGATATAACCAAAGGCACCACATCTGACTGACCACATTATGCTTACAATGTGACCAATCCAACACTGATGTTTTTAAATACCATATAACACTGCAGTAACACTATAAAGGTTACATTTCATGTATAGGAAAACAGGTAGATTTTTTTTACAAGGAGCTTAAATTCTTAAATATGACACATTCCTTCCTGCAAGACCAAAAGGAATTTGCAAACCCTTTGTTAAGGCATTCATAATCACATTTCTCTTATAAGATATTTAAAATAAGATTAATACTTGCCTTTGCCACTGCTAAAACTGATCATGTCGCATTTTCTGATGTGAAAATTTTCCTCATTGACAGTTGGTACTTTTAAGAAAAGCTGAACAACAGGGATAATGACATTTCCACAATAACGTGCTGCCAGTTAGCACATCTGTTTTGCATCAACCCAAATCTGGTTCTCTCCCTCTATTTGTCCCATATTCCTCTCTGACAGTGGGAGGTACTTATGCATACGTGGACTTTCACAGTGGAGCAAACACAAACTTTTCTATCTTCACTGTGCATTACTACTGCCAGTGGTGCTCAATTTTTGTGTGTATACATGTGTGTTTCAGCCTTCTCCTTGGAAGGGTCAGGAATCAGCTTCGCCGATCTCTTTCGACTGGTGGCTTTTTGCTGTATAAGCAGGTAAGAGGATCTACATCACTAAACAATAGGCACGAAAAGCCTTGCAGCAAATTCTGTAAGTGTGAAAGTATAACGCGTGATGTTTTATGAGAAAACATTTTCAGGCAGCCAACCCACATGTTGGCAGGAAGCGAACAGGTTTTTGTTTTAAACTTAGTTAGCCAAGCTAGTAAGTAACCCATCAACCCTGGAAGTCCTAGACTACAAGAGATAACGTGAAACAGAATCATATATGATTCCAAGCACTGTGGTCCAAATTAGATATAGGATTGCCTCTCACTTCATTGTAGTCTTTGTGCTGATCTGGTTTCTTCTGTGAACTGTGAGCCTTTTTTTACCTCTGTGAGCCTCTTTCTTTCTCTTTGTGTCAGCTATATCAAACTACAGATCCAAAAGAATGTAATTGCATGACACAGTGTTGGTGGCTCAGCTGCCCCTAAAACATAAATCATTGAATATTCTTCCTTGTTTAAAGCAGAATTGTTTGTGTTATCCTGCTTTACAAGTTGATTGTACCATGCAACCCTTATTATACCCTGTGGTGCACTTCTGCATGGTCTCTCTGCCTGCCTCTTTGTCCGTGCCACACAGTAGACAAACACAAGCCTCTGTATGTCAGCCTTTTCACATGCTAAGATTCACAGCCAGAGCACCAAAACTCTCTTTGTTTTCCCCTTAAGAGCAGAGCTTCTATAAGGTTTTAAGAACCTTCTATGCCCTGTTAGTACATTTTATTATTATTATTTTAGTAGCCTTTAGTGCCTTTTGCTTGTGTTTCTCCTCTACAGGGATGTTCTCCCCTTTACGCTGAAGCTTCCTGAGGCGATCTCTGCTGCCAAGACTACTACTGATCTAGAAGAAGTAGCCAAGTTAGGAATAGGTAAGTAGCCTTTATCCTCAGTCTTCATTTCATATTTTATTATTCAATCATCTATGGGTGTGACCCATTTAAAACTTCATAGCTCTGCAACTGTTTGATTGTAAATAAACCAGAAAAGATCTCAGTTACATATAAACTCAGCTGATAAACCTTAGATATGTTTGTCTGAGGAGGCTAAATCAGGCTTAGGGTGATAAATACAGTGAGCCTTCTGTGACTGGTTGAGGATGGGTGCTGCCTGAGAGCTCTGTTGCTTTGAGGCAATTCAGTTAACATGAATTGTGAATTGTGCTCTTGAGTGTGTTCTTACTGCCAGTGTTTTAATACACTCATTTCATTTAGCCTTTTCCCCCATTGACTTATGTTCCCATTGTTTTACTTGAAACCTGTTCATTAGGGTTTTTCCTTCTGTTTGACTTTTGTTTTAATTTGACTAATTGTCATCTGATGATCACTCATCAGCTCACTGGTCGTTGATTTTTTTTTAGAATCAAATATTTTTTTATAGATTCTTTAGAGTGAGCTTTTATAGAGCTTTATTTATTCTTATTTCATATTCCAGTAAATAAGATAGGTCATTTATCATGAAAACAGAGGCATTTGTTTTGTGTGCATACGTCTGAACATGCTTGTCATGTGGGTGAAGTTCTGATGATGTCATTTGCAGGAACTTGTCTACGGGAAGTTTCTTCCTTATGGCTCTGGGCTATAAGAGATGATTCATTTTGCCAGATAAAACTGTCTAATATAACAGACTGTGTAATACTACATCTCACTCGTAATATTAACTTGCGTCTGACTGACGGAAACACAGAAGAGCATAATAAATGACGTTTACTTACCTAAATGAACTTTAGTTTGAACTGTGGTGTTTAAGTGACTCTGTGGTATGAATGTTTCTGTAAGTCAGATGGTTGAATAATGTGTTTCATAAAGGAAAGAGCTCAACTGCCAAGAAAAACAAGGCAAGTGGTAGGAAAGATAAGGCATATTATGTAGTACAGACATGAAACTTGTGGAAGACTCGTACCACTTGATAAAGAAAATAGATTCTGTGAAGGCAGAATGTGGAGTTAAAGGGCCGTGTAAGTACTGTAGGATGCATTCCAGGACAGCACGGTTTACTGCAGGCAATGTGGAAATTTTCTTACTAGGATCACTGCCAAAATGTGCCCCACCTAGAGGCTGTGATGAAATTCAGTCAGGTTTCTGAGTTGGAAATTTCAGGGGTGACTGAGGACACTCTGGTCATAAATTGACATAAAGACTGTGAGAAATACAGACTCACCTAGGGGTTTCACATCTGAGGAACGGATAAGGTCCAACCTGTTTGACCTATATCTTTATAACAATAAGCGGGAGTGGAAATGGGGTCTTCAGTAAAGATGGAAGTAGTGTTTATTCGTAAAATTTGGACAAAGCTGAAAAAAATATCTGTTTTGCATATAGGCTGAGTGGAATGCATTTGAAGGGGCGGCCTTTAGAATGAACGTACGAGTGAGGAAAAAGTGGGAAGAGAGAGCAGCAGCGTCTGTGCTCCTCCTACCAACTCTCTAGCATGCATGACTCATACCATTCAGTATGTGTGTGAACCGCACTCCTGTTTCCACACGCTAGCTTGAAACTATGAGCTATAGATATTTTTAATCGTGCCCTCTGAAAGAAAACACAGACAAGAAGAGTTTCATTTAATTCCTGTAAGTGTGGGTTTTAGTTCTAGATACTGTTATGACTAACATGTTTTCTTCTCTTTTAATTACTGCTTAGGCTTTGGTCAATCCTCTGGTTCGGCTTTACTGCTTGCACTTTGGGATAGTTGCGTTTGTTTGTGAGAAGAGTGTGTGTGTGCTTAATAGGCTTAAAAGTTTCAGATGTATAGCATGTATATATATATCATAGTTCCCGAATTTATTAATTGGGCTCAAATAACATTTTTATCAGGGAACTAAATATGTCCTGATGTGGACATAACCAACTTTTTTATTGCCTTTATGAGTAAATGAGAGAAAATCCTTTTTTGTCTTTTATTCTATTATCTTTTATACCTTTTTCTACTAAAAGAAATGTACATATTTCATTGTGGATTTGGCTGTCTTCATTTCCTTTAGGCTTCTGGGACTCTACGCAGTGTCAAAAGAAGAAGAGCTCTGTGCCTGATGGATCAGCTGTCCAGCAGAGAGTGAAGCAGGCAGAGCAGAGGACGTCCCTTGGAGACAATCTGACACCCATCCCACACACTCGAAGCCCGTCACAGCTGGAGTGCAGTCAGTCAAACGGGGCTCTGTGCTTCATCAACCCTCTCTTCCTACAGACACACCGATCTGAACCTGCTTCCACAGAGACTGTCACCTCAGCAACATCTGGAGAAAACAGCGCACTTTCAGACAGCAGCAGCTCCTCTACTCAGGGCAAAAGACATACAAGACCTCAAAGCATTCTTCTCCGTACCATCAGTGCAGAACGCAACAGAAAATACGGCGTAAATAGGGAAAAAAGTTTGTCCCGCTCCCCTCCACCTCGACCACCCCCACCCCGCACCATTCCGCGTAGACCAGACTTCCCAGTCAAGCAGAAGAGCATGCCTGAGACTGGCGTTAGCTGGATCAAAATACCCCAGGAGAAACCCGGCCTGCTGGGGCGCCTGAGTTCCTCGTTCAGCTCCCTCTCACCCTCATCTTCACCACCCAAGAAGATCAGCTCACCCATCCCCATGCCATCTTGCCGTGGAAAAAGAGCTTCGAGCATTCATGATGCAGAAGGTCAACTCTGCCACCTGGCACTGGAGGACCAGGTCATCGAGCAAGCAGTGTCCCAGAGCCTGGCCAAGCAGGCACTGAGGAATGCAGCCATGGAGAGCAGAAGCCCTGCAGAGGAGGGCAGCCCCATGGGGCGAGAGAGACTCAGTGACATTAGCATTTCCACCTCCTCCTCTGATTCTCTGGACTACAGTCACAGCTTCACACTGCCAGCAGCAGCCAGCCCCTCCAGAGCTGACAGCAGCCTGGAAGAGGAGGAAGAAGAGGAGGAAGATGATGGCGTAGGTGTGGAGAGCGATCAGGAGCTGAGCATGGAGCCACCCTTCAAGCCCAAGAAACGGCACAGCGCTGGCACGTTTATGCTCCCGCGGGCACTCAAAGGACATCTGCGTAAGGTCAGCGGCGTCTTTAACTCGCTCATGACACCAGAGAAAAGGGCAGTCAAAAGGATTGTAGAGCAGTCCCAGAACAAAAGCACCTACTTTGGCTGCCTGGTACAGGACTACATGAGTTTCATGCAGGAGAATTGCAGTTGCCATGAATCAGGCCTTGAGCTGCTGCAGACTGTCCGGCAGTTCATGACTCAAATGAAATCCTACCTGCTGCAGAGCTCCGAGCTCAACCCTCCCATTGAGTCACTCATTCCAGAGGACCAGATTGGTAAGGACACTTTATATAATTTCAACTATTTATAACAGGGCAGTTTAAATAATGATTTAGTGAAAGGCAAAAAGAATGATTCTGATCATTGAAAATACATGCAAACTATTTTCCCCACCCAACTATACATAAATGTATTTCCCCATCAGTCATATCAGTCTGTTACCACTGGTCACTGTTTGTTCACTAGCGGTCTACTCTGTCTCCTTTTTCTGATGTATTTTATAATGAAATACTCTCAGACATATTTAACTACATAATGTATGTTAAATTGCGTGTTTGTATATATTGGCCAGTGTAAGGGTCTGTAGTGTACCTAATTAGTTGTATTATAGCAAACATCTGGTATATGTGTGCTGGTTTGGGAAAGCCCATTAGACATTGCAGCTGAATTCTGATAAACAGCTGAGGGAAAAACATGCAGAGTTGGGTTTTCCAAAATTGTGTTTTTCTGGCAGGAGTATACTTTGGCATTGCCAGTATATGCATGTTAAGAAAACAAAAATATATTTAACAAAATCTTATAAATTTTTTTTGTCTAATTTTTAACCTTGACTTGGATTCCTGCCTGCAGAAATGATCAGTGATTATTTCCTACCAATGTTAACAGACAATGATTAGTTACAGACTAGACAATAATGAGACTTGTATTTTAAGGTTGTACCTCACCCCGTGAGACAGAGGCTGGTGTTAACGATGAAAATGTACAGTTCTTTAAAATTTGGAAGTGATGACGTTTTTTTCCAAGTTATGGGTGTAGTTATGGGTAGGTGAGGCATCGTTCCGTGGAACTGGAAATTGAGACTTTGGGTGCAATTTTCTTATTTTCACTTTTGAGTATAGTCTGACTTAAAATGGAAAGCCTGTAGTTTTCAGATCAATATCTATTAGAAAATGTGAAAGAAAATACCAACACAAAGAGATTTTGGTTAGTGACATACTAAATCAATCTTTCATAAAATTTCTTTTCCTGAAACTTTAAAAATCACTGCCTGCAATATACCGACAGAACGTTCTCTTTCACTGCGTGGCAACTTGTGACTGATGGAAATCCACCACCTAGATTAAAAAAAAAAAAGTAGAAGCAATATGAACACTGATTTATATAATTGTGGGGAAAAAAACCTGACTTCTATATATTTTAATTCTAAGAAGCAATTATCACATAGTGCTGCCAGTCATTTGACAATCAGATTGTGCAATCGGATGCACCTGTCATGTTCCTCTGCCGGGAATGTCTTTGCTAACTGATTTCATATTATTCTTCTTCCAGATAATTTGTGTGTACTAGTAATGCAGGTCCCAACACAACTGCATGTGTTCCATTTGGATAGTAAGCTTTCGTATATGAGCTGTGTAGGTGAACTTCAGTTTTTCTTTTGTATATAAAAGCCTTTATCTGTTGTAATGTGGTCCAGTTATGAAAGCCGGTGATTATCATTTTTTTTATAACAAATGGGCTAGGGGTAGTGGTACAATCCGTTTTTTTTTTCTTATTTTGCTTTGAGTTCGACTTGTTTTGAGTTCCACAAGAATGCTGTAATCCACTTCCGTTTTTCTTAGAACATAAACAGCCGGCTCTGTGCTCCAATAAAAGTGTTTCTTTCCAGATGTTTTTTGCACATCTCTCCAGCCAAGTGGGCCAGTGTCTCCTGCCCCTGCGCTGTGCTCTCCACCAATCACTGCTAGTGCTTTTGAGGCAGCCCCTCTCTGTTTGCTGTGACCTATTAGTAAATGGGTAGGTGGATGTAAGTCGAGAATGTAATAAGAGGGGACAAAAGGACATTTGTTTTCTGTTTCGGGACTTTGTACTCATTAAATCTTTTTCATAGAACACAGCATAGAAATGCATGTATGTGCAGCAAGGTTCTTTTTTCATGTACACATGTATAGTCACTTAAGCTAGAGTTCAGAGATAAAAGCTGAACTCCTATCAGGTGGTTAACTGTTCAGATTAAGCTGTCTCCTCTCCAAGGTCTATTTTAAGTAGGGAGAGATAGTGTTCCTATCTGTTTTTTTTAACCCACTTCTTGTTGATGGCAGGAAAGGATATATATTGCTCTTGAGATGCCTGAGGAAACCCTGTTTCCTGTACACTGACAGTGTTTTGAGAACTTCCCAAAATGGGAATAGAAACTGCCTTAGGTGGGGTAAAGATCCTCTTGGAACAAATTAAAGGTGTATCTCAAGGAAGTGAAGCTTGAGGCAAACAATGAGGGGACTTTTTTTTACTCTGTGTGTTTCTGTGTTGGAGAATGACGCAACTAGTGACCGTATTTCACTACGATGGTCTGTTGTGTGTGTTTTGTGTGGGAGGCATGAGTGGATTCAGTTCTCTTCTCTCTGGCTTGTTTTCCTGCTTTGGACTGTAGAGCTAGCTTGGGGGAGTGGGGGTGGGGGGTTGTTGTTGTGGCAAAAGTTCTGCTGCACGCAGTAGAAGACTGCCTCCCAGACTCGGGCTGGCCTTGACTGATTGATTCCCCTTGTTTGCCTTCTTTTCTTGTGAGCTCTGTCTCTTCTTTGTCCTATCTGTCACTGTCCTTGCACAACAAGGCTGTTGTCATTCAACAGAGTTAGGATCTAAATTACATTTCGATTCATGTATGAATAATTAAAATGTTAATTTAAATTTCCATCACTCCCTTCCGCATTGTGAGAAAGAAAAATCATGTTTACTTAAGAGGGACTGCATTCCTCTTGTATGTATGAGCATTTGTGTAAGCAGACATGTCATTTCTAATGATTTACTGTTATTATTAACTGTTCTCGTGGTGCTACAGGGTTTACCAGTTCCTTGTATTATCAAGATGCTAATACATCAAGTCACTTCTTTCTGCTAGACATTAAAATTAAACTGGATGAAATTTTACATAGACACACTGTAGGTTAAGAACTTATTTATTTCAGTCCTGCTCTTTGACGTATGTGGTGCAAATTGAATACATATGTGGTGGCTCACACACCTAATTGCTGGTCCATGCTTTGGGCTTTATGAGTACCCACCATTTTAGCATTTTAAAAGCATGAGCAAGGGAACAGCATGACTACACGGAGCTGTAAGTTTCTCTCCTGCTCATAACTAACAGACAGGGCATTCACTGTGCATGCCTCAGGCACAGACAGCAAGGAGGGGCACAAGCATTTTCATAGCTCTGTTAAATGGCAAGTTACATTTCAGAAATGTATTATAATATTTTCACTGTGTTGGCGTTAAGGTCAAAGTATGGCATAAGGTTATCAGCTAAAGTTGTTTAACATGATAGGAATAATTGTTAGAATTATTTCTAATGAATTTTAAATTATGCTTATTCTTAAATTATGTGGTTATGTGGTTATGTGTTTACAAAATGACTGACAGAAGGCACATCCATACACAAACAAGCAGTCCAGACCAGAATCCATTTTCCATACAGGCTTTCTCATCTAACTTCCGTTAAGACCACAAATCCATCCATAGTTTTTTTTTTTCAGGTTCTAAATATCTTCCAGGTTAGTTGTACAACTAAGGAATAAATAAAATCTCTACTGCAACTTTAGGTAAAGTTCTTGTTTTATATTTAATGGCCTTGTTTTAATGGTCCAACCATGCATACAGTTGCAATCATGCATGAAATACATTTGAGGAATGTAATATCAATTTAATGTATTTTGATTATTTCCTAGTTTACATTAGAAAGTTTCTGGCATCACAGACATGACATCATCTAGTTCTCTGCAGAGTGGGGAAGAACAAAGGCAGAGAAGAAACATCACATGCTTGAAAACTGACCAAGAAACATTTACTTCCCTAGTGAATAAGTGAACAGTTAAGCTGACAGGAGCACATTTTTCTTCATAGTCAGCATTTCTGGTCACCTGAGTAGGCAGTTACACATTAAATTCTGCTACTAGAGCCTTGTGGTTTAACTTCCAGTGCATGATTACTCCCTTTTGCAATATAGTCATGAGCTTTGATCCAGCTTTGCCCAATCAGTGAGAGGTAAAACATGTCTACTGGAATCATTTTAATGCACAGCTAGACTTTTCTGTGAAGTGTTTTGGAGAATCAAGTATGGAAATATTGAGTGAACGTATTCCCCCTTTTCTGAAAACCAAATGTAATATTCGCTCTGTGGAAGGTCTTGGCCTCTATATTCACAGCCACAGCTATTTCTGTTTTTAACACTT
This sequence comes from Leptodoras praelongus, assembly GCA_028564905.1. NCBI lineage: Eukaryota > Metazoa > Chordata > Actinopteri > Siluriformes > Doradidae > Leptodoras > Leptodoras praelongus. Next base: position 17,079,438 of record JAOTRJ010000043.1, on the reverse strand, counting down.
CTAAATACAGCTCCTAGAGTCATATTAATATAATGTGGGAGGGCACTTTTGCTTTTAAAGTGTTTTATTTTTTTGTGCATACATGTTTATCATTCATAATATGTAATCGTTCCATTGACTAATTCTACGCTTTTCATTTGTGTGGGTGAATGTATGAATCATTCTCTTACTTAACTCTGCATAGCTGTAGCAGGTTATTTTCTCTTACAATTGGGACATGTGTGTTTGCTGACCGTTAATGACCAACTCCTCTATCCCCACCTAGATCAGGTACTGGAGAAGGCCATGCACAAGTGCATCCTGAAGCCTCTGAAGCCTGTGGTGGAGGCGGCTCTGCACAACTTCCAGGTGAGCACTGGAGTCTGTCAGCAGCTGAAGGAGAACCTGGCTCTGGCCAAAACCAAGCAGCCACAAGAGATGGGTGTGGACGGAGCCATGCCACCGGACCCCGTGGCCATAGAGAAGATTCGTCATAAGTTCCACAATATGAGAAAGATGTACTCGCCTGAGAAAAAAGTGTCACTTCTGCTCCGTGTCTGCAAGCTCATTTACACTATCATGGAAGACAATTCAGGTAAGAAATGGTGCAAAAAAGACTACAGCCATGTCTTTCTTTAAATGGAGCTTGAACATGGTTTTAAAATGGTGGGTGTTTTTAGGGAGAATGTATGGGGCAGATGACTTCTTACCCATGCTGACATACGTGTTGGCTCAGTGTGACATGCCTGAGCTGGACACAGAGATTCAGTACATGATGGAGCTATTGGACCCCTCTCTGCTGCATGGAGAAGGTACCTCACTTATTCACTATTAATTCATAAGCAAGGCGCCACATCTAAAAAGCACTATTTAGACTCTGGAGCTAAGCTAAAAATGTTCAAATTTCCCCTTCCTTGTAGGTGGATACTACTTGACTAGTGCATATGGAGCCATGTCTCTCATTAAAAACTTCCAGGAAGAGCAGGCTGCACGGGTGCTGAGCTCAGAAACTCGTAACACACTCCACCAATGGCACCGCAGACGCACAGCTCAGCGCAGCACACCATCCGTGGATGATTTTCAGGTGACACACTCACCACATACTACACATGACTCTACTAATTGTAGGTCAGGGTCAAATTTTACGTTTGTGTTTGGGAAAGATTTGGGGGGGTTTTCATGAAGAGCACTGACTCACTTCCATGCAAAATGGCCTTTTGAGTGCAGGAAAAGCATTGATGTAAGTGATGCTTGACAAAGTAAGGGTGGTTAGTACATGAGAAATATCATGTCAATATCCTTAATCAATGATCTGCTCTAGAATTCTCACCAGAAATGACACCTAAGTAATCTACAATCTTTACTGACCTTGCATTCAGGATATGAGGGGTGGGGACAGCTAAAGTGATGTAGCTACAATTACATCACAGTTTGCTTAAACAGTCAAATAAGATAGTGGGTTTAGTAACTAAGTATGAACAGGATTGTGTTTTTACTTGATAATTACATTGTACATCTCACTGAACTGGTGAGGATTGACAATACAGAAGCCTGTGGGTTCGGTGAGACATAAACGACTAGAATAGGGCTGGGAAATATGATGATATAATATTGACATTGTCTTAAATGATCACTGGCCTCACAATATTTTTAAATACGATTTGGAAGGTTTTTAATTGAAAACTCTGAAAGCAGATTATTAGGTGATAAAGCTTTTTTTTTTTTTTTACATATTCCAGTTAACTTTTCCTCCTGGTCATTATTTACTTTGTATACATTAAATGATAGAATTCATTCAGTTTATTTTGTGTAACACTACTATTTTGTCAGTATTTTGTTAGCAAATGTATACTCTCATGATGTGACTTTATCTTATATCGCAGAGATGTCTTTAGGTTTCGTGATATATTTTTGTGACACAACCCTTTTATTGCTAATCTATTGCCAGGAAAAAAGTTAGAACATGTACTTTCCGGGGCTTGATATTGTGTTGTGTATTGTGTATCGTAAAGCTGTCTTCACCTCTCGTGAGAGATGGCGTTTTTGAAATTTCACCCCACCAGTAACCAAAAAGAAAGATAAAATAATATTAAAGGTATAGTTTTAAAAAGCTATTTTTATTCATTCTAATTTATTATGATTAAGATAAGTAAGCACTATTTGGAAACATAATGCAGTTTTTATCTTTATGTGTAGAACTACCTAAGAGTGGCACTCCAGGAACCAGACAGTGGTTGTACAGCTAAAACTCTGCAGGTGTGTCCATACGCCACCACAGAGGAGGTGTGTCAGTTATGTGCTGAAAAGTTCAAGGTGCTTGACCCTGAAGACCATGCCCTGTTCCTGCTGACTGAGGAGAGCACGCAGCAGCTGGCCCCGGACACACACCCACAGAAGATCAAAGCAGAGCTGCACAGTCGCCCACAGATTCAGCCGTTTTACTTCGTCTACCGCCGAATCCAGAACCTCAACCTCACTGCTCCAGAAGACGAATTCAATGGCAACTCAGTGCCTGTCTGAGCCTGAAGCTTGTGTGTAATGCATTTCCTCTTACCTAATGACTGCAAGTTTTTTCACAGCACCATAAAGCCAAGTGTGCTGTTTTGGAAATGTTTGCATCTGAAGGAAACGGAAAATGATGCTGGGCCCGGAGGAAAGAAGGAAGGAAGGATGTGTCTGACAGATGCTGCGTTTTCAGCTCTTCTTTGTCTTTTTTTAATCTTTTGGGAACTGGAACGTGAGCATCACATATGAGGAAGCTACTTTTATGTTGTGTACGATACAAAAGAGTTGGCATTAAGCAAGAGAGTGGTGAGATATGTATGTTCATAATGGAAGGAGGCCTGTTTAATAGTTATTTCTGTGCTGAGACATTTTCTGTACTGCTTCAGTATAAGTAATGCATAATACAGAGTTCTGTATGAGTGCCCTTTTTAAAGGGCAAAGTGTTTTAAATAGCCTTCTAATGCTCATATGGTGGCTGGCTTCCAGAAGCTGCTTAGCACATAGTCTGACATGTTGTGTAATATGAGCAACTCCACTGCCAAGGACATGGAGATATAGAATAGATATCTATATCAGACTTTACACGTTGCATTTTTATGTACTGAAAATCTATTTGTTAACATTTTTTTAATGGATTTAATGCAGTTGCTGGTAAACTGCTTTCTTTTTTTTATGTATGTAAAAATCATTAGTATAATAATGCATGCATTTGTTGGTTAAGAATATCAACTAAGAAACAGGCACTGTTGCCAGTGAGATTTTATCTTATGCATATTTGTGTGAATGACGTCATACGTGTCAGCGCTGGTAGTCAATCAGTTCACAAACAGGTCTCAATGCTCCCAATCCCTGTTAATTTATAAAACATTTTTTGGAATGAAGATATATATAAAATAAAATCTTGAATCTAATTTGTAGGGAATACTGTACTACTGACAAGCTAAAGGCTTGTATGTGAATAATTCTGAGCTGCATCTTGGTCCTTGCTGGCAAGTTTCTGAAAGTGTGCAATGGGGCAGGAAGGTTGTTTGAAATTAAGCAAGTTACAGGAGTAGAATGTAATATCAGGACAGGTTAACTGGAAGGTAATCAAAAAGGGAAAGTACATTCAGTAGAAGAACATCTCAAGCAGTGGATTTTATATGTGTTACTGTAAATTGATCATGTAACAACTGACTAAATTGTGGGTTTTTTTGTTTGTTTTGTTCATCATAAGTGTATGGCTAACCACAAAGATTGATGTTTGCCAAGTGTCTGATTTCCTGTTAAAGTGCTGTGCATTTTTATGTCTGGACATCCATGGTAGAAATGTTAAAGACTGATAAGTAGGCTGCCTGGTTAAAATGAGACCAGATCAATCCAATACCCCGTAGCATCGACAGAAACACGTCATGACTGTCAGGAAAAACACAAGACGTGATGATAAATTGTCTTTTTTATGTCTAAATATATAATGTGATTTTTAACTAGATATTTTAAGGTTAACGAGTATATATTTATATATGATCTGTGCAGGTTTTATCACAGATTTTTTTTTTTTGGGGGGGTGGGGTAATTCAAATGTGTTAAAAAGGTGTATTATATTGCAAATGTTTCACTACTAGCACTCCCATAACTGTAAGGTTTCTATGTGCCATTTATTCATGAACAATACTATTTTGCACACAATAAAATGAAAATATATGCACTTCTGTCTTTTTTTTTTTTTCATTCATTAATTCATCTTCAGTAGCAAAAATGTGAAATATAGTGGCAAAAGTCTACTTTTTTATCATTTGAAAAAGGTAAACTGTCATTTTATATTCATTACGTATGAAGTGACATATTTCTAGCAGAAATCCAGTATCTCAAACAGCATATACAGACCCATTCCAAAAAATTGGAATATCAAAGAAAAGTTTATTCATTTCCATATTTCTGAATGGAATTATGGAAATTAATCAACTTTTCCATAATATTCTAATTCATATTCAAAATGTTAAACTTTCACGTCATGTTTAAACGATTTCAAGTATTTATTTGTTTATTTTTACATAATTTGGGCACCCTGTCTAGGATTGTTCCTGCCTTGCACCCTAAGCTGCCAGCTAGGCACCGGCTCTCCTGTGACCCTGAAATAGGAATAAGCGGTTAAGATAATGAAATGAAAT
>JAOTRJ010000043.1:16923933-16935588 GCA_028564905.1 Leptodoras praelongus | reverse complement strand
CAGTTAATGAAGATTGGCCACCAGGCTGATCCAATTTAGCCATGAAACCTCCCACACTAAAATGACAGGTGTTTCAGCTTCATTGTCTAACCCCTGTATAATTATATAAATAACATTGAACTTTATGTTCATTTAATGTAAGTTGTGAGTAAATTTTGACGCTAGAAATTTATGATAAATGAGTATGGTTATCTGCCTCCTCGATTACTAATAATTGATATTTGTATTGGCCCTGGAAAAAAAAAAAAATCAGGAAACCCCAATAATGAAACTGCAGCTTGATAAAAGAAAGGGGATATTGGCTGCAATAACAGATGTAGAAATCCAAGGCTTGAGATTAATTCTGTCAGTATGGATATTATTTCTTCAGTAATACAGCCTTATGACGATGTACATTACGTTGCACATAAAGTCACAGAGTGCAACAGCAGATGTCCGGATATGATATGACATGATATAGTATACTCCCCTACCTGAACAAATGGCTGCTGTGTGAACAGTTCCAACAGAAAGTCACAATCCAGATTAATAATGAATTATGAGAAGTCATATACCACCTGTGCATACTATGCAGTTCACAGGCATAAAGCTCAACTCAAAGGCTACATGAGCCTTTTTGATAGAAGACGGAGCTTTTACAATTAGTCAGAAAATTACACATGGTCACATCCCACCAATACACAGACGTTCTAAACCTGGCTAGGATGTTGACAGCAACACCCTCAGAGAATGTGACCAAGCCAGTCCTTTGAATAGCAAGGGCTTGCATGCACTATGTGATGCTGTCTATGTAAGATACTGCCAGCTGGTGGGTCACTGACCAATTGTTTGTGTGAACAGACTCCACTGTCTAAAGAGGAGTTAGCACATTGAGTAAAGGAAGTAATTATGTAAGCATTTTTAAATGCAGGTCAAAAGCTGCCTCCTTCCATATAAAAGCCATTTTATGTGCACTAGGGCTACCTCCTGGTGTTGCTAAGAAGGGTGTCACTTGTGGATGTTTGTGAAGCAGCAACACATTTTCTTCATTGCAGCATACTGTATGTGCTCTATTGTACGTTTCATTAATCAGCTTTCTAGAATAGAGACTCTGAGCAGCTCTTATCCTTAAAAAAGTACATCAGCACCACCATAAATTCTCATACTAAAAGGAAAATAATATAAAAAAAAAGAGGAAGTTTCATCCACAATACCCTAACAAAGAGTGTCAATACTGTAAGTGTTTCCCATGCTCAATTAGGTGCAGTATGAATACATTGACTAATTCTCCGATTTTGTGCACAATCCACTATTTTTAAAATAAGAATCTAACAATTTCCCTGTTATCATTTGGTCAGCGCATGCATACACACACACACACAAACAAACAATCCTCCAGCCTTCACTGCCAGCCAATAGATTAGCCATATGATGGATCAGCATATTTCCACCAAGAAGTCACTGTGAGGTTGAAGTGATTTCATTTCTAATTGCTTTCATTGAATTTACTGTACAGCACTTCTGGATCTGGCCAGCCACTTACAAAGCAGACATAAAACTAAATGGAGAATATTCTGTCTCTCTTTACCATATTTATGTAAAGGCTTGTATGTATATGCAAAAGATTATAAGACAAATCATACTGAAATTAAAAAAAGAGTTTCAAATAAAAGAAGGCCAATATTATTTGGATCAAATTTGGAGTGTTTGTTTAGTAATAACATCTAAGTTCTCACTGACCTGAGGGTAGGATCAGCTGGTCTCCCCTGATCAGACCTCCTAACATATTACACTGCGAATCCGAATAGCTTGGTGGCTGTAAGCAGTTCGGACACTGACAATTAGATGAGAGTGAAGGATGATTGTGGGTTAGAGAGAGAGAGAGAGAGAGAGAGAGAGAGAAAGAGAGAGAGCGAGCACAGAGCAACTGGTTATGCCTGCTATGGACCTTAGTGTGGAACTACAAAATGCATAAATTATTGTCAAACCATTTGCAGAGAAATGTAACAAAACAAGATAAAAATATTTGGGATAAAATTAAAATGAAGTATTTAATTCATAATTTTAGCCACCCCGAAATCTTTTTGCCCCAAGTTGGTAACCTGCTAATTATGCTGCATCAACAGGCTGCATAACACACTTGACAGAACCAATCTTGCTGCCTTAGTTCCTGGCCATGGATCTCTGTGGCATGGTCAAGATTCAAACGCACGATCTCTTCATGAGGCTGAGAGCACTTTTCTGCTGTGTCTATTGGGAATAGCCATTCTCAGATTAGTATACTAAAACATTCAGAGGTATATAAACATCACAATGTAATACAACTCTTTTGGGCCTTCAAACACTGCATGTCCACTATATTAAGTAGTCAGAGGTTCTCTACTCAGTTGTGTGAATCACAGGCAGCAGGTAATGGAAGAGATTAATGGTGGGATTTGTGCTGTATTAACACCACACAAACTGCTGTATTACAACAGCTTGGCTTCCAGCATCAAAGTTGGTATGTGTGTTTAGTTTGTCTGAGCAGACAATGATGGAGCCAGGTGCCCATTTGATGTCATGTTGTTTTCCACTGATTGTATATGAGACTTGGGAGATGATGACAGGGGATCATTTGTTTCCACAGGTCTATACAGCAGTCATAAAAGCCCAGCTTTAGTTGGGCTCACCTCATAATAATGAGTATTGTATATGAGAGCTTCGCAGCATGTGATTATGCTTAAAAGGCCAGTGCATAATCAGCCAGCTACAGACTAGAAAATCCAGTTTCCAAGACAACCATGAGACTGCCAGTCAAAAAGAAAGATATTTATATAAGAAACTGACCATGGGCAATTCCCATCCACAGCAGTCCCTATGAGTCTGATACAGTTATGGACAGATGCTAAAATAGACTCTAACTTTTATATTTATTTGTCCAGAATGTGCAGGCCTACATAAATACAAATATCTGGTGTGTGTGGTAGCTCTCTCAAACATCATGAGGCATTGTTACTAAATATAATAAATATAATAAAGTAAAAAGGATACATATAATAAAATACAATCCTAAGAAAAAATACCACCCAGTCTTTATATGTACACATTTCCAGCTCTAAAAAAAATATTTCTCCAAATCCAATTCCACTCTTTTCCATTTGTTACAGAATAGCACTGAAATCTGTCTCTTTTTCTCAGGTATCTGTTCCACCGTTCTTTGCTGGTATCTGCTCGATATCGATCCCGGAATAGGACCAGTGTCATCTGTAAAGTGTCCTCATGTAAATATGACCTGAAGCCCACTGGACTTCTCCCTTGTCTATGTAATTATATATCAAGGACTGAACAGAGATGGTACAAAGCTACTGTAGACAGCAGGCAAAGTTATGAAAAGGGCAGAGTGCTAATACTGGGACTGTGGTTGTGCCTCACAGTTCAGACTATATGAAAGACAAAGCTAATAACGACAAGACAAACTGGATAAAGTGCTCTTTTCAGTGAGCAGGTTTTGATTTATGTATCTTTAATCCTGGAGTAAATTAGAAGCCGAATGCAGAAGGCATGATCTGTTTACTTTGTACCATTAGGCAGAGTTCTTTCCTTAATAATGAAATAAAAAATGTTATTTATAATGGAAAAAAACAATGAAAGCATGACACAGGGATAAAAGGGGGAGCAAGAGCAGATAAAAGCATTGCAACTTTATGAGCTGGCCACACACTAAATTCAGCAATTACTTCAAGATGGAAAAAAAAAAACCTTTGACTTAATTTCTTTTTACACTGACAAACATCCATTTGTCATTGTTTGGGTCTCAATTAGCCAAGCACTGAATGATAAAACCCTTTATGAAGACATGAACACCACAGAAAGAGGCTGCAAATCTGTGTCTCAATCCTGGCGGAGTTTATATCTAAGAAAGAAAGAAAGAAAAATCCAATAAATTTTTTAGCCTTGAATCTGAACAAGACTTGTCAAAGACTTCAAAGACTAAACTAACCTCAGCAACCAAATTGAAACAGTACTATTACCACCTTCAGCCCCCATAGTCATGTTCATCTCCATATCATTCACAGCAGATCATCCACCAATGGATTGGCTTCAGTACAACCGTGCAATTAATGTTGAATTTATAATAACCGTCTGTCAAACACTGACTTAGTGGCCACATAATAACATCCAATAGTTGTATGGCTCTCTGCCCAAATGTCTGCATATTAAGGATACAGGCAAGACGCTTTAGAATGAGAAACACACAGCACCTAGACGAATATCTTCTTTATAAAAAGAAAACTGCGAAAGTGGTCTAAGAATTGAGTAATAGCTCTGAGTGAGTGGAAATGAAAGAATGTTTGACTTGACATGTCTAATCATGAGAGGGTATTAGTATGATAATGAGACAATGAGTGTGAGCAGATTCATGGTTCAACTGGACAAGAATACTTACATCCTTGTATTTATATCTCTCATCTGTGCTTAATAGAGAGACCACAAGCACTTGGGCTATAGACTCCTTCAGCACTGCAGTGAAGTGTAAGCGAAATAACTGATACACGGATAACTCATACTACTGTAGTATCATTTATTTGGAGCATACCAACCAGGAATGCATTTAATTAAATATGAGGAGAGAGGCTTTTAAGGATGTAGGAATGTAGGACTCCCTGGTACTAGCTGAAATGAGCTATTTTATCACAACTGTTGACTCCAGATACACCATGAGAACATCTGCCTTAAATTTTGCTCAGAATAAAACTAGACTGAGGGGGCTTTCCAGCGGCCAAACTCCTGTCATTTGGAGATCGAGGTCAAATCCCAAAGATGTCACAGTCATCCGTGACCAGACGTCCAAGAAATTTGCACTGTTCTCAGTGCAACACTAACCAATCGTGGGCATCTGTGAGCTCATATATACAGAAGAGAGCGCACAGCATGTTCCTCTGAGTGTGTTTTGTTTCCCTGTGGAGAGCGAAGTGCGCATTAGAGGTGTGTGTGTGTGGAAATGTTCATTTAATCCCACTCCTGGTAGATCTCAAAGCAAATCCTGTATTCATGGATATAATACAACATAATATATAATATATGGCCTATAAAGTATATTGTGATATTTTTGTAAGCTATGACATGATGCACTGTATACTGTATATATTGTGATACATTGAAATCTCTTTGAAGTAACTTTATAAATGCTCTATTTAACACTTTGATGCATACAGACCCACCAGTATGATGATTCTAGTAGCCCCTGCAACATGTCTGTGTTAAAACATCCCTGTTAATATTCATTAGTGGTTTCTACTTAAACAATATTAAACCTGCATGCAAAAAGAGGGAAATAACAACCAGTTACATTTCACTAAACACTATTTACTCAGCCCAGGCAATCACACACAACTTTTAACTTTAACAATTCTACCAGCTCTGAAATAAATGAAAATAAGTAATGGCATTTCAAATGGTTAAACAAATTTGTGGCACTGCTACCTTTTGTGGCATTGTGGCATTTTGCAGAAAGCGTTGTTTGTTCAGCATCTTCCTTGCGATCCCCAAACCAAAGCCAGACAATGGATCCAGTGCTGTTTCTTTTTGGGAACCAATTCACCCGCTTAAATCTTCTGGTACCGTTTCCAAACTCAACACGTATAAACTCGTTTTGCCGCTTCACTTCTTTCACTCTTTCCAGGCTCTTTCCCTGTTCCCTCCAGATAAACGCATGACTCACCTATATACATCACACACACTTGCTCAGGAGAGTTGTCTGGATGGGTGGGCGAGTGTAGATGTGTCTATGTGTGTTTTTTTTCTTTTTTGTGTTTGCGAGAGGGGAAAAAGCCATAGGAGAGCACATAAGAGGTGAAATGCCAAAGCAAGTCCTATGCTGAGGACCTTTTCTAAGTGTACATTTAACAGAAAACACACGCACACAGGAAGCTGTACAACACTGATAGCGCACCACAAATGTACGACTCTAAGGAGTCGAACACTAGAGACGGCAGGTGCCTAATAAAACAAACCCACCCGCTGCTCTACAACTACACAACCAAACAAGCACAGTTAATTCTAGTGAGAGTTATAAAATCAGCCACAAAACCTACCTGCTCTATTTATGCTAAATTTCCTTCTTCACACATTATTAAAATGCTCTGTAGGGCACTAAAATAATGACTGAAATTAAAAAGTAAACTATGTCCTTGTGAAGTGGTGTGTCAGTATAAACAAATGGAGCAATAAAAGAAAGTGTTGGCTAAGCAGCATTTTACAGAGAGATAATACACCACTGAGAATTTCATGGGTTACCATGAGAACTAGCGAGAAGCTGGAACATCTGCAGACACCCTGATCAGAAACAAGCATCACTGTTTCACATGCCACTGTTTCACATACCACTGTTTGTTTCACATACCCCATTTGATTGGAGAATAGCAGTGACAAATCCACTTTTACTGTTCTGAGATGAGAGCAGTGCAATCTATACATGAGTTATACATAGTTAATGAGAGTTGTTCTTTAACCTCCCTTTTTCCTTTTTTTTTTAAATCACTAAGATCAAGATGCCAAAATTGTTTGTAATAGTGAATGACAGACAAAACAATTATGTAAAATGAGTTTTAAACGGCACCCTGTAATTTGTGTCTGGATATAGTCAGTAAGCAATATTCTGTAATCTGTATTTAAAAAATGTAAACATAAATCTCTGTTTTATTATTCTCTTACTGCCACAATCATGCATAACATTATCATGGCAGTTTCAGGTTTAAAAGTGTCGGACAGCAAACACGCCGGCATTTGAAATGACTGACTGCAGAATCTTCCTTCCTATTACTCAACTAAGAAACACAAAAAGAAGTCAAACCTCACTTTCGGAAACACAAATTCATATTCTGTCTGATTTGTACAACTTGCTTCAGCTAAATGTCTGTGTGCAGCATGAGCATCCTTCAGACAGGACTAGACTCCCATGCTTCCATCTGGTTAAAGTGAGGGAGTTCTTTTCACATTTGTGAGAAAGAGAGCAAGAGAGAGAGACAGAGAGAGAGAGATGGTAAATGACAGGAAAATGTTGATGATTATTTACTCAAATGAAGACAAGTAGAAAATAAATTACATACACAGAAAATATATAAATAATGTTCACGTGTCTATTTCTTGGAAGATGTGATTAAAATTCAACATAAAAACACCAGCAGCCACAAATCCCCATCTAAAACTCACAAAACGTAAGCTCCCATTTGGCAAAGCAAAGTGTGTGTGGTGTCCCACTCACTTTTACCTCCATTGTCCCTGTCACGATTTCCCCCTGGCACAAAGAGTAATGGGGCATATGGCCAAAGCCACCAGAGGCTGAAGATCATCTCCAGGTTTCCTGTGGGCCTGCGGCTGCTCACTGCCAGTCAGATCCACACTATAACAGACACCCCCACCTCTGCTCTGGATTTTATCTGATCTCAGGTGCCTCCGCTAATGGCTTAATGTTTCCTCTGTCCTTTCAATCGGTGCATTTCCATTTTCTCTTTAATGTCTGATTCCCACGCACTTAAGTATACAGTGGCCTTTCGGAGATATTATCATTTGTCTCATGTTGGTAAGGCGTCACTTCCTTCATTTTACAAGGTCAGTGGCAGCAAGGCAGAACGTACTTATCACAGGCACTTTGTGGCGCACGTTGCCATTCTTTATATTTTGAAGCTGGACGGTTGTCCCTGGTGAGGTGTGTCTGTTGCATTGAAACCCAGCTTCCAGGATCCAGAACTTTTGAGGGTGGTGTTAAGGTTGATGTTGAGGCTTGGGCTGTAGCTTCAGTTGAAAACATGTTTAGTGGACTGGGTGGTCCAGCTGTTGTACTGAGAAGCACAAATAAGAGTAAATACCTCTCAGATCTATGCTCAGTGGCCCAACACAAACAGGAGCAGGAATGTGGAGCTCCAGCAGTCTAATATGAGCGCCTGCGCAGAGCAAGATGCAGAAAGCAGATATCAAGCCGCATATTTCAGGGATTATGAGTAAATAAAAGTTATATATAAATCTCCCATAAAAAAAATCTTAATTATCCAATAAAACCTATTATGACTCTTGGTTTTCCATCTTCTGCAGATTGCCAAGAACAATAATTAAATTTCACAATCCTCACCAGAGCACAAACATACTCTTTCAATCTTTCAACAAATCCAGAATACAATTTTGTTTGTATTAAACTCATGTCACTGCGTAGATTTAAATACTAGACATAAAAAAAACCTGTAATCTTAATGGGATGCAACATTATAAAATCCTAAATGTTTGGAAAATGAATAACTCACAGGACTACATAAAAGATTTGATACTGTGCTGATTTTGCCCTGCATGTAATAGTAGCATTGTCTGGAATGTCTGCTAGATATCTAAAATTATCCCACATTTTTATTAAAGTCATTCGATATATTCATTATGTATTCATTTAAACAGTTATCATTTTACTTGATTCTCAGTGCACATGCCATGTCCCCAAAGTGAGCAAAAACCTTTTGTATACCTGGTTTAAGAAAACATATTGAGCCTACTTATCTTGAAACGTCAAATAAACCCTGCTCAACATATATCCCCTGTACATAATAAACCAAATTATAAATTACACACATTGTGAACCCGAGAGTAGTAAACGTTTACTTTAATCATGATACTCTTAATCATGGTTGGTACTCCACAGCACTGAAGGAGAAGCTTGGTGGCAAGCAAGTTTCAGACTGTTGGGGTAAAGCGTTTAATAAGAGCTGCTGCAATACAGGCAGGGTGCATGATCCGATTCCAGAAAAGAGACAGGACTTGTGAGGGGGTTTCGTTGCACAGAGTAATATGTCACATCTTATCAGTTAAGGAATTTAGCAGTGTTAAATCTCCACATTTGGATAGGACAAAATGAACTGATTTTGTTTGGCTTGTGTAGTGTAAAATTATCAGCTCTGTGAAGGACTGGTGTTTCTCAGAGTCAGGTCTTGGATCAAGAACAGAGGCTGACATGAGTATGATGAGTAATATACTGTAAATAATTTTTTTTTTTTTTCCATTTTCTAGGAACAAATTAAATTAAATTTGTCATGCTTTAAGAGAGTGATGTAATCATAAGCTTATCTGGTTCTGATAGAATCAATGGCTACTAACAAACAAAAAAAAAAAACTTCAAGACAGATTTTTATAACAAAATAGCATTCTTAGGTTGTGTAAGCGCTAATGCTCCATGCTTTACGCACTGAATATTGTGCACATGTGGTAAAAAAATCATTCTAAACAAAATATAAAAAACACAATTTATGTAAGTGACATAAGCGATGAACTCTATAACTGGAACATTTCTATTTTCCCCATAGATGTTGATATTGTTTATAAATATATTGACCTTCATTGTCAAAACACACTGAAAAAAGGCCTATTAATATCTTATATTTTTAACATAATGTTAAAAAACATTTCCATTTTTTAGGGTGCTGTTTGCAATCATATTTAATCGTATTTGCAATTGTATTTAATTAAGCCTTATGCATTACCAAAATGTATACATTATACGTGTATTTATGAGTTTAGAAAATCAAGCAAAAGTTACCTAGCTGTACAATAGACACAATACAATGTAGTTACAATACAAGAATACAGAAAACAAAACAAGTATACTTCTCTTATTTAACCTCAGTATACTCTACAGACTACTGAAGTAATTCAGGCTAAATGTAGCTTCACTAATAGAGCAAAATGGCATCAGCTCTCCCAAATTGGAAAGAAAATGCTTTTAAAATACAAGCCAGACATTTTCAAATAAACACAAACAGGAAAGATAGGATTTATTGCCCTTTTCTCCCTTTTTGCATGGTCACTAATTGGCTCTTTTTGATTTCCAGTAAAATTGGACCAACTCCAAATGCTGTTTCATTGATTGGAAGTGTAGTAATCATATTTAAAATTGTTTGTTTGCCAGAAAGTGTTGAAAGATGGAGCACATATTTAAATATGCACAAAGAATGAAAGAATGGAAAAGTAAGGAAGAATAAGGTACAACTTGTACAAACTGACTCTGTTAGTCCTTGAAAGATTGTAATGTATTATCTGTGTTATCACTGTTATCACTGTAGTCAAAAGAACTACACAGTACATTAACAGAGACCTACATGGGAGACACTAAGAAACACTGTGTACTTCAATTAAATAATGGAAATTTTATTCTACTATTTATTCAACTAGAAAAAGTTTATGGTACATGATGTTCCGTTGGGCACAGATTATTTCAGTCACAGACTTTGATGTATGTTACACAGTTTTGCTGCCAGTTGCTTTAAATGCTGCTACTCTTTATCAGACACCATATAAAAGGATAACAAGCCAGACTAAATAAGCTGATCCTGATGTTCCTGATTACAAATGGAAAAGCTAGCATTGTTAAATACATCTCATTAGCAGTTAAGCATATGTGCAAAGATTTTGTCCTCACGGCACATCAAAGCAAGTTCATGAAAAATCACCACAACAAAAGCAGAATCTTGAAAAGGCCAATAAAACGTCTGTGTTCCTGACACCGCAGCTCTCTTTTTACTCTTCCCTGCTTGCAAAAGAGATTAAAAGAAGGCAGACTATTTAATGTTTGAACAAATTTCCAACATGAATCATTCCGAAAGTGTTACATTATTCTTCTTTGTGCAGTAATGTGTACAGTAACCAACCCTCAATGGTTAAATCACAGGAGCACACATTGACACTTGAGATGAGGGAACATTCGTGGTTAGTTTAAACCATAGACTCTATCACAGTTAAGAACCTAATGTACTGTCACGTAGTTCATGCTGATCCTCTGAACACCACAATATTTAATATCAAAGCCACAAAAACACCACTTCAAGGGACAGGTTTGGGAAAGAAAAAAAGAACCAAGCGAAAACTAAATCAGATTCCATTATGACTGCGCTTCCTGTAACCCCGTCCACAATGCAAGCAATATGAAATCTTTTATGTTTCATTTTTGTGGTATTCGAAATGGAGAAGAACTGCAGCCAAAACAGACTGTACACTATTTAACTAATTCAAACATCACAAGAATGCCATGATCAAAGCAGTGTGTAAGAGTAAATGGGAATGCAGCACAACATCCTCCACAAACATCTTCACAATTGCTCTATTTTGGAACTCTATTTTGGTGGAAAAAAGGGTGAGGCACCAATCTGCCAGCAGGTTCACTACTCCTCCTGTCTTTCGAATGCTGGACCGCTGGGAATCAACTGTAACTAGAAATAATATAGAAATAATTTATAATCTAAATAAGAATATATATATATATATATGTATATATTTTTTATATATATAACTTGCATGGAAACATTGTACATGATGAATTTAAAAAAAAGCGTCCTTCCTCTTTTTCTAGTCGCAGACAGTCAGCATGATTCAGTCAGTTCTACATAGAAACCCCAGAGTACTTCTAAAAGCTCTAAAGGTGGAAATTAACTCTTAATTTCAACCACCAAATTTTTCTTTGAAAGAGAAATTTTTTTTTTTGACGATTTCAACAGAAAAATTATTTTGACAGAAAATTATTCTTCCAAATCATTTCAACAGGAATGAGCATTGGAAGTTATTAGTTATTGTATTATATTATTAATTATATATATACAGTACAGGCCAAAGGTTTGGACACACCTTCTCATTCAATGCGTTTTCTTTATTTTCATGACTATTTACATT
>JAOTRJ010000043.1:16893771-16904627 GCA_028564905.1 Leptodoras praelongus | reverse complement strand
TATATAGTTTTAATTTTCATTTTTCATATCTCATAATCATTTTTCATATATAGATAGCTCTGGTTTTATACACATTATCTAGTTTAGATCTAGTCCCACAGTAGTAGACTACAGAGAACACCAACATCTTCAGTAAAAAAAAAATGAGGGCCTCGTGTTTGCTCAGTACTACAGTACAGAACTTATTTATCCATAGGGTAAAAAAAGAAAACAGTTCAAAAACTCCTCAGACATTCTGCCCCAAAATGAGGGCTGTGTGCATGGCTGAACCTGGCCAAATGCCCACACATGGAATGAATGGCTTCATTTTATTGGTTAATCTATTAATATCAAGTACGAGCAAACTGTACAAGTACATGCAACATACAAGCTGGCCTACAGTATGTGGAACTAACACACATTTATTTTAGTCTCTTTTTTCTCATCTGTCTTGTTTTACAAAATGTGCATGCAGCTTGGAACGGTTCCAGAGTCATGCTGTTGCCCATGTTGTGAAGAGAAGGTGGCAAGTTTTGGGAGGTCACCATCTCAGGCCATCTCCTAAACCACCTCTCACTTACTATCATGTTCGTCCAGGTGCTCGGAATGGGAACTTGATTTCTTTATTCTTTTTTTTTTTTGTACAACTTAATCTACCACAAAATAAAAAATGCAAAAATAGCTGATGGTCATTTGGGCTGTTATAATCTTCTTTACAATTTTGTTGTAATAACTTTATTTTTTAAAAAATCAAGCATTTGTGCTTGCTTTAAAATAACTCTACTTGGATAAAAATTCTTTTACGGGCAGGACCCAGAAACAGAATGAACTATGCAAAACAAAGTGACTGGCTGTTACCTATGTGCATGGTGCCTGTCCATAGTGACCAGTTCTCTATTTACTCTTAAGAGCTCAGAGTATATGTAAGGGCCAGTAACCTGGGAGTATTAGCCAAATGTATGAGTGTATGTACTTCAGTTGGCCATTCTTACAGTCTTTTCGTCAGGCTGAAATAAACCTTACTCCCGCTGTTCTACTGCTTGTGGTTTTGCATCTTCCTTTAAGCGTATATGACACAACTGTCAGAATGAGGCATGTGTTCACATTCTACACAATGCGTCTGTGTATCAAATACATGAGAAGGTAAAAAAAAGGCAAAGCAGTCAGTCATAACTGCTGTAAACAGACAGAGGTTTTCAAGTTGGCCTCCCCTCTCACACACACCTGATCTGAGTCAGTGGCACACTGACATGAGGAGAGGCCCTGCACTCAGCGTTCGTGAGGAGGAGGGGAGACTCTGAGAAGACTAACCCTTGCCCTTTAACCCCTGACCTCAGGCCTCTCCTCGGCAAAGAGGCTTCCTGTACAATTAAGCCAAGTTAGGGGCAGCGTTGTCTTCACTCTTACCGATCCACCGTCACACCCCTGTCTCTCCTACTCTCACACACTCCTTATATGGTCAGAAAACAACTCCTAAATGTTACTGATTGGCAAGAAGCACTCAGGCAACCAGCACCACGGTCGGCTCCTCTCTCTTTCTGTCTGCCACAACGGATTGCTTTCAGCTGCTCATCATTCCCTCTTTTAATTTGGGCTCGCTCATCATCTCAGCAACATGGCTAAAACAAACAGAACATGCAGTAAGGATCGCAGTGGATCGAGGGAAATCTCAGCAATCCAAAGGGCAAAATAAAGGAGAGGAGAAGTGATTGTCAGGCTCCAGCAAAGCTTTGATCGTGATTCTGTCCGTCTGCCTGGCTGCCCCTCTGGCGCTGTGTTTTTTGCCATGGGCCTTTGCTCTGTTCGGGCATGTTTTACCTCATGTCCTCTCTCCTGTTCACTAGGACCTGACACCTGTTGGCCCTGAATCGAGTGATGACTGGGAAGCACGTCGAGTGAGAGGAGCGAGTGTTGGGTCCACCAATGACGATGGGGGAAACAGTTTGTACCAGCCAATCACTGTACTAGAAAGGTCCAGCTCTTCTAAAAGGATCTGTGCAACGCCCATAAAGCATTTGTGGTCCATGCGTCCATAATCGCCCCACACTATTACCTGTGAGAGAGAAAACAACTCATACAAATGTAAACTTTTACACAAACCAAAAACCATGTAAGAAAGGACAGACAGGATCATAGACTTCTACCTCTGTTTCTTACCTGCAGAACTTTACCCTGCGGACTCTCCTCAAACAGCAGTGACTGCTGATACAATGGGTCAAGTGTTTTTCTTGCAATCTTGGTTTTCTTTTTGGCTTTGCATGCTCCATTATCCAGCAAGTAGACCTTGACATATGGAGCTATGGACACCAAAGTCAATCATCAAATCAACGAGACCATTAAAAAAAAGAACAAAACAACACTTCATTGTGCTGTAAAAGTTTCCAAGCTGGCCTTCACTCTAACACACTCTTCACCCGAGTCCAAAACAGTATGAGAAGTCTTTTACCTGGCAGCGATTTGGATCCTGGTTTGGGGGTAAGGCCACGTGCCCTGATCACCTCCACCTCCAACTGCCCCTTTTTATCCATTAAGCCGATCTGAACATCTCCTGAAGCACACATTAACCAACATTTTTCAATTTTACTTTATCAATGTTTGTTCAATTCATTTATTCAAATTTAGCCAAATTAAAATTGATTCAAATCCCTGGAATGAGCACTAACCCATAGAGGGTGTTGCTAGTGTCTGCCTCCCCACTAGCTGTGCAGGTCCAAGGCCATCGAGGAAGTCACTGAACTGGCTGTCAGCCCCCAACCTCATCCCTGAGAAGATCAGACTAGCACACACACACACACACACACACACTT
Source organism: Leptodoras praelongus (assembly GCA_028564905.1). Lineage (NCBI taxonomy): Eukaryota > Metazoa > Chordata > Actinopteri > Siluriformes > Doradidae > Leptodoras > Leptodoras praelongus. The sequence continues at coordinate 16,901,841 of JAOTRJ010000043.1, read as the reverse complement.
TGTACAGCTATACTTGTGAGGATTTCTACTGACATAATTAATGCTATGCCTAATTCAAACCCTAACCCAAACCTTAACCCCAGTAATGAGGCATCTTTCTGCCTCTTTTATTTATTTATTCATTTTTTTCATCTTTGTTAAAATCTACAACAAAAATCCTTTCCTTATGGGGACCAGCAAAATGTAACCACAAAGTTAACAATATCAGATATTATCCTAGTGGGGAGAATTTGGTCCCCACAAAAATATAAACACACACAACTGTTAATGAAGATAATTATTGTTAAGCCAGACCCTAAATCTAACCTTAGTCTTAACCTGTGTAAATAATACTAGCTTAAAAAATATCTGTCACAAAGTCAAAATTCTCAGATATTCCTATTTTTGTGGGGACATTTGCTCCACACCAAGATATAAAAACTTGGCCATAATTTTTCATTTCATTTTTTCTCTTTCATTTACGTTTTTGTGTAAACAGTAGCTGATTGAATTGAGATGTGAATTGAGATGCAAAAACAGTTGAAAACCAATATAGTGAGACAATAATTAAAATGTGTCTAGGATAAATATGCCTCCGACGATGCCATCACGAGATTACTTATATTTCTAGCAGTTATTTACTGTAAATCCAAACCCACCAATAATGACCTATACTGTACAATACACTAGAGAAGGTTGAGAGCTGAACTCAACTGTACATTTGTGAACAGCAGACCTTTATTAAGTGCGGTATGTAAACCATGTCCTGTGCTGCGGCCCCTCAAACACAGGCGATATTTCCTTTGAGACCAGCACAATTTCCATGAGCTAACTCCAACTGGAATGTCTGAGAGCAGTGCCAACCAGTGTCATGCTACCATATAAGAGGCCTACGTGATAGCTCCATTTCATACAAATCAATGTGTAATTAGTTTTAAATCACATAGTCGCTTCAATTTTGTGCTTTGTCAGACTCCTAGTTGGATTGCTGAGGGTCGCTGTGACCGGCCACTCCACTCTGCAGTGAGCAAAAGCTGTTTCTGTTCTGTGCTCAGCCTAGAACCCTGCTGAGGCCCATCTGCACAGATGATAGATATTTTAATTATCAGAGGAGTGGAAGGCTCACCATCTGGCTCCAAAAATGGAGCTGCTTAAACAATGGACATATTAAGTGTGCAAATCAGTGCAAAAATAGCCCACCTTAAGCTCTTTTTCCATGAGCTTATCTTCTGAACAATACATCTGTCCAAAAGATTTACGCTACTCACTCGACTGAAGATACACATATGAGACAAGGTCAAAAAGTCATTAAGTGTTCATACTGTTTGACCATTTCAACAAAGTGGTTTTTAGAGTGGGGTCCAGGGGTCTTTGAACCATAGAAAGGGGGTGCTTCAGACACCCACCATTATCAAATCTATTATTATATTTATGATGCAATTATTATAGTTATTAGTGGGTTTTAAGAGGTTACTTGAATGGCTAAGGCTTTTATAGACTCAAAAACAAATAAGCCTATAAAAACCATCAGCATGGATTGAATATATCTTGACTTCAAGAATAAGCTTGCTGGCTCCAATAAATAGCTAAGACATTACTGTATACTTTAAAGTAATGAGTCTAATATTTGAGTAGTTAGATTTTGCTTGGAGGTGGACTGTGGTATGAATTTTCCAGTTTTACAAGCTGCAAAATTTCTGAGCACCTCTGGATTAGAGAATCAGAAATCAGAGGGGAGCTAGTAGTGTGCGTGTGTTGTGATACTGACTTCCCCTCAGAGCTGTAGCTGTTCATGCTGCCATCGGTGGATTCGCGACTGGCCTGGCGAGCCATTGCATTGCGGGGATACTCCACTGCCATGCCGGTCTCCTGACTCCTCTGGATCTGACTCGAGCCTTTTGCCTTCTTATTTGCTGCTTCTACAGAGAAAAAGTAGAAAAGACCAACCCACTGGCTTTACATTGCTCAGATTACTAGACAAAAACTTCTCACATGAAAAGGACACTGACAGAGAACTGGTGTGTGTTTGAAAGCGAGAAATATACAATAGCTTTTTGTCAGAGAAGTATATTTCTCCAACTCCTGTTCTTACTCATTCAAGAGGAAATATTGCTGTCTGAGACAAGACGCTTTGGCCCCATTGAGTATAACCATCTCCTCCTGGATAGCATGGGCTTCACTATTTATGGTCTTTCGATAGATTGCAGATGGCTGGAAAATGCCAGACCCTAAAGTCATGCTTATTTGGTGTTCACTACAGTTGAAGTATGCCACACACCCCATAGGATACTTTTACCTTACTTAAATGTGCCACCAGCTGCTGATTCTGAAGAGAGGTTTACATAAACCTGTTTTAACTGTTTGGATTGGAGGTAGGAGATAATGACAGCCTGGCAAATACTGGCCTATAGAAAAAACACCTAAACTAATTTCCCAAATGTTACTAACACACTGATGTTCATTAAGTGCTTATTCTGGCCAGGGTCATGGTGGATCCTTGGAAAACCAGATGTGAGGTAGGAACACACCATTGATGATGTGCTAGTCCATTGCAGGGCACCATGCACGAACACACACACACAAACCAGAGATTGTGTAGAAAACCCATATATCCATAGGGACAACAAGCACAGGAACCCCACACAGCCAGAGCTGGATCAAACCTGGGACAATAGAGCCAAGAGCCAGCAACATCTGTCACTGCACCACCCACTAAAAGCTATTTTACCGTAAAATAATTATGACAAAATCAGATTGTTAATTTCACCAAAGCTTTTCTGAATGAAATCTACTCATAGCTAAGTAACTGAACTGTCAGTCACGACTCAGCTAGTAGTATAGCTCTATTATTTATTTGCATTGGATTGAAAATAGAAAGCTATAGATGGAATAGAACATTTTCTCTGCTCACTAACCAATGGAAAGCTACAGAGAGCAGAACAGTTGCTGTACATCACTGCAGCCCTTAAAATACTGATTTATGGAACTTCTGCTACACAGTCTGATTTATCATCTGATAGGCCTTTTAAGATATTGTCCAGGTTCTTGGCAGTTGAGTAGTCCAAGAACTTTTTTTCTACCATCCTTTTTAAATTTGTTTCCTTTTTTTTTCTACCTATTTATTAAACCATAAATAGACAGTGCTTAAAATATGGGAGTTTAAAAGATATCAGATTCGACTTCAAAGGAATTTGTCTGCATTACATCTGATTGGGATCCAGAGTTCATCTCTAGTTGACAGAATAAAATCCTGCCAGTGTTTACAGAAAAATGCTGCCATTCTCAGCAGCTCCAACTCTCTCAGGCTTACAGGTCATAACATCAATATCCAGCCTGTTGACATTCTATCTACTGTAATGACACAGAATATGGGGTATTTGACAAACGCCAGTAGGATATAAAAAATTAATAGGCTGAGAAAGACAGAGAAAGAAAGACAGATAGTTAGAGAGAAAGACAGATGATTAATGCTACCTTAACTAACTCTGTATTTGCTATTGTTCGGGAATCGTGCGTCATCGCATACTTTACATCCTTACATGATACTGCCTGTCATAAACTATAACCAGATAGATAGATAGATAGACAGATAGATAGATAGATAGACAGATAGATAGATAGATAGATAGATAGATAGATAGATAGATAGATAGATAGATCTATCTTCCTTGGGAGAAATTCAACCACTTAGATAATCTAGAAAATGTTCAACATATTTTCAATATTTTTGTAGAAAGTGATCATGTTTTTAATGCTCTATATTTTCAGTAGTAAGGCATCTTACTCAAATATGAAGCATTATTAATTAACTGTGCAATTAAAAATACTCAAACACTTTAACTGAAACATTTACTGGAATCGGATTAATTTCTGTAGTTTGATTATTTACTTTAAACTGATATTTTTATGTTCAGGGTCATTTCATCATGTTAATCACACAAATCCATTTTCCACATCCGACATATGTCCAGCATCACCACAATGAGATGAATGTATGCCCAGTTCAACTCTGATGCCACAGATGAAACGAAACAGGTTCATATTTCTCTGATCACTTAAACAGAACGTATAAGTATAAGCATAACAAAGTTATCACATCAGCCATATAGAGCATGGACAACTTTTAAAGGCACAGAGCAACACAATGCTGTAATGCTATAATAGTGTGTGTGTGTATGTGTGTTTGCACCTGTTTGGCTGAGCTGAGAGGTGCTCCTACTGCGTCTTGAAGGAATACCCACAATAGCCACCACACGAGCGCTAAGACTGGAGCGCCGCTTCTTCCCTCCTGCCCCCAGCGTTCCCAGAGCCGTGTCTGATTGGCTGCCATCAGTCCGCTCCAGAGTGAAGATTTCACCACTCACACTCGTGCTCTTCAACATGCTCCGGCTAGACGGGCGAACATGGCGGCTAACAGACAAAAAAGAGAAGAATTTGAATAATTACACAAAGTTGCTAAATCCTCAATGCTATGATCATAGTAATCTGCTCATAATAAGTGGACAGTAGCCACCTTTAGGCCTGTACTCCAGCACAGCAGGTTGCAGCAGACTAACTGCAACTACGACTATGAGGTTAAAGGTAATTTCATCCAGGATGCATTGGCCAGCTTAGGAAAAGCTAACATCCTGGCAGACCATGAAGGATCGTATTAGTGGATGACAGAAGAGTACTATAGTACCTTAAAACGGAGGTGAATAAAACCGGGCTGATTTATATCAGGCTATCAGGGAACACTTCATATAAAACTCTTATTAATAAATCATTATATCTGTGTTTACAGTTCTTTCTAAGTTGGGTACTGATTCCATGCACACATTTATTCCACTTTAATATTGCGCCATGAAGTTTTAATAATGTTCAGTACAAATTTCTTATTACGATAATTATGATATTTAAAATGTTGTACGGTTTTTTATAAGTGTGAATAATATGACAGTTGCTTTATAATTATTCAGAGGTCATTATTAGTGATGAAGTTTGTAGAGGTGGTAATATAATGTGCAGTCATGCTTGCATTACAAAATGATTGTACGTTATTATGGAATGATTTATAGCACATTAGAGCTTTATGAGGCATCATTACAGTTTAAAAATGCTTCCAAGGAATAACTGGCAACTTATTAAAAATTTTGAGCACAGTTATAATGATGTTAATTGAACAAAAAGCACACTTGTGACTGTGTAATTTTTTTGTACAAGTCACTGACCTGAAGCGACCCCTGGGCCGCTCTGATTGGATGGACATGTAGCTGGTGCTACTGATCCGTGAGGCACTGCTGGCACGAGAGATGGCTGACACATCACTGACATCACTGTCTGAGGATTTATGGGATACATTATCACAGCTCCGTCGCTGCTCTTTATAAAGCTGTAACAGAACAGAAAAGATACAGATGATACAAATCTCAACTAGGGATAAGAGTATGAATATTTAAAAAATATATCCATATAAAGATAGGCCTGAGAGCAGATTGGGGAAAGACAGGAGAGGTTACCTCTCGTTTGTTCTTGAGCACCCTCTCCAGGTCCTGGCTGGTACTGGAGGGATCTGGTGTCCTGTAGGAATGTACCTTCATCTGCCGTGTTAACTCCTCTGAAGCAAGAGCTGAAATAAAGAGAAACATATAACCAAGAAAGCATTTGATCAGACAACTACATCACATCACATACAGTTACTGTTATAGTAATTAAAATGATGCTATTTATTCAACCCACATGGAAATTAATTAATAATTCAAGAAATCTGATCTAATTCAAGGTTATGGTTACAAAAATGTATTTACGTGCAATAAAAACGAAGGACAGGAAGCATGTTCTGTACCTTGCTCTACACTACTGCTTTTAGCGGGGACTTGGGGTAACTGCCGGCCTTTGCGTGCTGATGAGGAAGTTCCTGCCGATGAAGAGTATGTCACGCCGGCATGCGGATGAACCCTGGAAATTACAGAAAAGGAAACAAGAAAAAAGGAAAAAAAAGGAAGAAATAAGAAAAAAAGTCCATGGATACATCAAGTAAATGATCTACACGACGTGTTTTTTTCAGTAAACAAAATATATATACTTTATCATTTCACACAGAGATAGTTTTTATCCTACATACACCCAACAGGGACAAAACACAGCACATATTTATAATAAATATTATGATGTCGACGCCGCACCAATTTCTGTTTGATCCTTAATGAAGGTTGAAATTAGTTGGACCTTTAATATATTAACAGTAGGAATAAATGGAAATGAGCACAATAAGAGGGAGAAGAAAAGGTGTTAGAGACAGAAATACTGCAAGCACAGGAAGTAGAAGTGTAAAGAAAAAGACCCACAACAAATCCAGGACAATCTACAGTTTTTTGGTACAATAGGAACAGGACTCATAGGGCAGGAGACAAAATTAGGCAATGCAGAAAGAGAAAAACTTTTGGTTTTTTTATGCGCAGGTGTATTTCAGCATTGGGGGAGCTCTGTCTGCCTAACTTAGGGCTATGATCTAGGGCTGGTGCAACCCCAGTCCGGTCACCTTACCCAGTGGAGGCAGGGATATCCCCTTTCCTCTCAAGCCCTTTACGACAGAGACAGACTGTATTCTTCTGACCATAGTGGAAAGCATGGAATATGCAAGAAAATAACATGAAAATGAAACCAAACCAAAAGGTTTGAAAGCAAAGCACAGACAAGCTAAAAACAGACAAACTGATTAACAAAACGAAGCATAAAGAAGTAACGATAAACAGGAAACCAACATTAATACAACTTTGAAGCACACCCCATATTATTTGAAAATGTATCTATCTGTGTTGAGCTAATCTGAACAATTTAAGACAGACTGAAGCAAAAGCACTGAACACACTCAACACATAATGCCCTTACCACTAACATACAAAAACAGCTGCACATAGACACAAAGTAAACGGAGAGCAGTGCTTTGTGTAGCAGAGTATGGTTTATACATAACTATAGGGTGGTAATGAAACATATGGAATGGTACTGTATGACTCCTTACCGCTCACTGTCAGATTTTTTCTTGCCAGGTTTCTGACAGCTAGGCTTGTCCAGAATTCTTGGCTGCCTATGATTTGCAAATGATTAAAGCAAAGCAAAAATAAAAGGATGAGAGGAAATTATTGAGTAAATGATGATAATGATGATGATGATGATGATGAAAGGAAATTCTGTGCAATGCTGTGTGTGTGACTGTAACAAGAATGAACTTGTAAATCTTGTACGTTTCTCCTCCTCTGTGTGGCCAATATACCTCTGTGCCCCGAGCCTTGCACTGAGGTGGTTTACTGTCTCCTGCGTAGGAAAAACAGGCTCCAATATCCAGCTGACGCGTGTGATCAAATCAGAGACGTGCATGACGGTGAGATGAAGAGAAAAAGACACAGACCCACAGAAATGGTTACAGAATGGATGAAAGACAAACCTTCTCTTTTAACTTACACTATATACACACAGACACACACATATACAACCCCAATTCCAATGAAGTTGGGATGTTGTGTAAAACATAAATAAAATCGGAATACGATGATTTGCATATCCTTTTCAACCCATATTCAACTGAATACACTACAAAGACAAGATATTTTTATTGTTTTTTTGCAAATATTCACTCATTTTGAATTTGATGCCTGTAACACATTCCAAAACAGTTGGGACAGGGGCAACAAAAGACTGGGAATTGAGGAATGCTCAAAAAACACCTGTTTGGAACATTCCCCAGGATTGGGTATAAAGGGAGCATCCCTGAAAGGTTCAGTTGTTCACAAACAAGGATGGGGCGAGGTTCAACTGCATGAGCAAATAGTCCAACAGTTTAAGTTTCCCAACGTGCAATTTGCAAGAATGTATGGATTTCATCATTGACAGTCCATAATATCATCAAAAGATTCAGAGAATCTGGAGAAATCTCTGCAAGTAAGCGGCAAATCTGAAAACCAACTTTGAATGCCTGTGACCTTCGATCCCTCAGGCATCACTGCGTTAAAAAAAACTGACATCATTCTGTAAGGGATATTACCACATGGGCTCAGGAACACTTCAGAAAACCATTGTCAGTGAACACAGTTCGTCGCTCCATCTACAAGT
>JAOTRJ010000043.1:16815198-16831544 GCA_028564905.1 Leptodoras praelongus | reverse complement strand
CTTACCCTCTAATTGAACCTTCACACTCTGCTCTTACTGGTGCAATGTGCAATTAATGAAGATTGGCCACCAGGCTGATCCAGTTTAGCCATGAAACCTCCCACACTAAAATGACAAGTGTTTCAGTTTCATTGTCTAACCCCTGTATATTTATATATATAGACAACACCTGACCTTGAACATCATCTACTTTTATATACAAATGTACAGTCTATTTATATTGGATGGAAATAATATTGCACACCTAAGCCTCTACGTACAGGAGGCCACCCAACAAATGGAATGGAATTATTCAGAGAAACAAACTGATGGAATTTATATTTTAATTTTATTTTAATTTTATATTTTTACTTTTTAATTTTTTTTTTTTTACCTCATTTTTGTCTTGTGTTCGATGTCAGCATTTACTAAGGCTCTTGACCTGTACCTGCATGCTATTTGCATTGCACTGCTGCCACATGATTATCTGATTAGATAGCTGCATGGATGTACAGAGGTTCCTAATAAACTGGCCACTGAGGGCATAATCCCCATGATGTCCGTTTCAGATCCAAGTTGTAACACTACAAAACGTGGAAAAGTTCTGGGGTTGTGAATACTTATGCAAGGCACTGCATGTATGTACTGAGACCTGTGTAGTTCAGCCCTTCCCCCCTTTTCAGTGTGGCTCTGATCAAGACACGCAAGCTTGTGTAGCTACAGGAGTGGGATTTTAACGCAGACACGACTAAACACATCCAGCAAGCACTAAAAATACTCTGTGTGAGAGAGGCGTTGTGGGTGGAGAGCGAAAAATGACGCAGATTTCAGCTCTGTTGGGCTGGGCTTCGCTATCCTCCACTGTGTGTGTGTATGTGTGTGTGTGGTCGCCTCCACTGTGTGTGTGTGTATGTGTGTGTGTGTGTGTCTATGAGACTGTCATCTAAGACTATTTTGTGATGCTTTTCATTAAGCTCTTAGTTTTGCAGTTCTCCATTTCTGGGATGACCCCTTACTTTTTTTGCTATCATCGTGTTATTCGTGTCCCAGGCATCTGCTGTTTGTGTCAGACACACGTATTGCTTTCGTGCATATAACTGATCAAAATAATCTGTAAGCAATCCAAAATAAATACCTGTGCTTTTCCAACACCCCCCTGTTTATTAATGTCTGTAGTATGTTTCGTGCTGTCCCTTAGCCATAGTTGACCTCCAAAAAAAAGAATACAATGATGTTGAGATAAAAAACAAATGCAAGTCAAAGAAAGACAAATTCCATAGGGAATTATAAAACATGCCATACAGGCATGGGCTTTGGGAGCTCTTCCTCAACTGAAGGCACCATGGATACAGCCCTTAAGCATACTGTGCTTTCCATCTCCTCCAACCAGTGTGTGGTTGCCACCCATGCCCTCCCAGGAGGCCACGTGCCAATTCACAGGAGCAAGTAAGTCATGAAATACATGCGAAGGCTTGCAGAGGGATTATCCCGATCCCAGAGTTAGCATTTCCATTTGCTTGTGCAGAATGACTACAGGAAACACAAATGTCACTCTGGGAGATGAGCCAAGGCAACATAGAAACTTCTAGGCTTCTATGAAACTTTAATAGTATCAACAGTTAATGTTTTCCCCTCTTTAAAGATGTCACAATCTCTGTGCCTGTTGTAAGTGTGTAAAACTGAGTACTTAACCTCTTCTTACAAAATGAAAATCCATGTGGAGCCAAAGCAAAATGCCTAATCATTAAACAATCAAACATTCATTAAACAACTGAGGCTCTGATACACTTAATATCTCCCACTAACCCTCCCTGTGTGTGCATCTCACTACCCTCCATTTCTATGAAGATCTCTCTCAGACTCAAACATCAAGAGTGCATCTACAATAAAATAAAATAAATAAAAATGCCATCAAGTGTGTTCAGACTTGTAGTTCTGTTCTGTTCTGCTGGTCTAAGGCAGACCAAAGCAGAAAATCAATACATTGTTACATTTAATCCTGGTTTGGTTGGCACTCACAAATTTACAATCGAACCAAAATACGTTTTTAAGAAAAGCACATGTGACACACATATAACATTTTGTGAGTCAGTCGACAAAACAATGCACCATGTACTTATTGGGGTTGTGTATACCTATAACACAGCAGGAGGCAGTACAATGGATAAAGGGGTCAAACTCTGTTTTCTTTCACGGCATGTTAGTGTCGCATCTTGTAAGATCACGCCCTCTGCTTGGTTCGTTTAGATGCTTTTGGTTTGCATTGCATTCGTTTACGTTTATCATATCCAATCCGAGACCTTCTGGTCAATAGTCCAACATCTTAACCACTGAGTTACACTGCCCAAGCATTCATGCTTTAAACAAACTGCTCCTGAATTCTTTCAGAAACAGACCAAGAAGCACCTGTTCAGGCGGTTATTTGGTGAGTTCAAAAGGAAGCGTCCACACTTACTCTAACAAACAGCACTAACCAGGGTTTGTTTTAAGCTGACAAGTCTGAACACACCCTAAATTACGATGAACATAAATCCCAGTTAACAATTTTTGGGTCCCAGGACATTCTGGGAACTTTTTTTTATCTGGTTCGGTTACAGGAATGCTCGTTGAAGATTTGTTTGGTTGTCCTTTTTATTTTTATTTTATTTTTAACATAAATACAATGTAGGGCGACATGGCGACATGGTGGCTCGGTGGGTAGCACTGTCGCCTCACAGAACGAAGGTCCCGGGTTCGATCTCTGGGTGGGGCAGTCTGGGTCCTCCCCGTGTGGGTTTACTCCGGGTACTCCGGTTTCCTCCCACAGTCCAAAGACATGCATGTTAGGTTGATTGGTGTGGAGTGTGTGAGTGTGTGTGCCCTACGATGGATTGGTGTCTACCCTGTCTAGGGTTGTTCCTGCCTTGCGCCCTATGTGGCCGGCTATGCACAGGCTCTCCAGTGACCCTTAAAATTAATAAGCGGTCAAGAAAATGAATGAATGAATGAATAAATACAATGTCAGTGTTATGTTTTGGTTTATGGAATGTTCTCCTAATTTTAGAACCTTTGGAGAACATTCCCATTTGGTCGGCTTAACGTTCCCCTGGTCATTGCAATGCAAGCAACTTTTGGAAAAGCTTATGACAGTATAACAGTTAGGTTCTATAAACGTTAAAGTCCTGTAGCTAAAGAGTTTTTTAAATGTTTGGGGAACATTTTGCCGAATATTACCCTGGAGCAAACATTCTCTAAATGTTGGGAGAAGGTTCTTGTTAAACTAACCATAAGATTCTAAAATGATTTCTGTGCTTGCTGTGACAATCAGTTTTGAAACTGCCTATGAGTAAAAAGCAGACTTTTCTACTTTTCTTTCTCAACATAAAGGTAACAAATAGATCAGCATTATATAGTCTTTAACTCACCAGTACCAGTGTTTGTTCACGTGTCTGTGTAGATTTCACAGACTCCCAAGATTTTGATCTTGGGATGTTTATACGTTTGTTTATCTACAAGCCTGTCAGTTGATCAGGTGACTGTTGACTGCAAGAAGTACAGCAGAGTATAAGACTTATGTTAGAGTAGTAAAGGACACTCATCAATACAGAAACAGCTCTGACTGCCTGTAAATCTCTGCTTGTCTGACACAATCCCCTGCCTCAGTGAAGAATCTTCCTCCAGATAGAAAGGACTCAAGGGAACAAGGGAAACACATAAAAGAAAAATGAAGAAGAAGGATGCACATCGATCTGGAAGCGCGGACTAAAGCCAAGCTGTTTGGACATGCTGTAAATGTGTGTTTATCACACTTAGCGTTCTGCACTGTACAAAACGTCCATAAATAGACGTGATAGACTTGAGGTCTCTCCATCTCTCTAACTCATAGAAATCTTTGCGAAATGTAACTCTTTACTGACTTATCTTCATCACTCCCACTGATACCACATCACCAAGTTATATATTACAGGCACAAGTTCCTCTCGTTTTGTCTGGGCACTCTTTTTTTTTTGCACTCTCACTTACATACTTTAAACTTTGGGTCTTGCCCGAGAGATATAATAAGCACTAACCTTAAGAGCCAGCAACTTTTCGAAGCTTTCCAGAATTACAAAATGGGCTCAAAGCCCAGAATGCCCATGACTCTGCTTAAGGGAAATGACACTATTTGGGATAAAATAGGAGACAAGAAGGGACACTTCCCGAACAATCAGAAATGCTCTCTTACACACACACATGGGTGCACACACATACACAGACACCCTTCACTGTCGGAGAAAAAGAGGGAGTGTGTGAAGCAGCAGGTGCTGATACCACACTTCACTGGTTGACTGTTTCACTGACTGACGTCTTTGCTAATTAAAACCATGGAGCCTCAAGACAGGTAATATTTTGTCTAATATTTTATCTAATATTTAGCATGATGATCTGTTCATAATTCCATAATACTGTGCACATTCATTTGATATGTGACATTTCATTATATCACTTAGTATTACAGATACAAATGTTATTTCGACCTATAGCCTGAGCTGCACCTCACCTCTGTATTTCATCGCAGCACCCTACATAGAAACTTTTCAGAAAGGAAAATTGCGTGAGGATCACAAAGTTTCTCATAGAACCCTAGATTGAGATTTTTTTAAGCATTAGTTGTGTGGAAGACGAACACAAAAGAGAGTCATATAATTATATAATACTGCCAAAAATATATCTGGAGTGATGCTATAGAAGAACCTTTATGCTTCCTTATCAAACTTTTTAATGGATTCTAAATGTTCTGATGGACCAAATAACTGAAGAAATATTCATGCTTTCATTTGTAGTAACTGCCTTAACTCTGTCAGGGTGATAGCGGATCCAGAGCTTATTCAAGGAAATACTGGGCACGAGGTAAGAACACACCCTAAATGGATATCCAGTGCATGAGACCATGCACACACACACGCACACACACTACATTTATGTAAAAGATTCTTTGCGCTGAGAAATGTTTGGTTCCTTGTGGCACCAAAATAAAACAGTTTAAGAACCGTCCATCAACTGATCAAGGTTCTTTTATAGTACTGCTCTCAAGAACGTTTTCCAGCATTTTTACTTTGAGAGAGCCATATATGAACAACAGGAGAGGCGATGCTTCATCAAACATCAAAACATTGCATAATCATTTCAATATGCCAGTTCAGGCCTCCCACTTCATATGCTGTCCACCACCAGCAGAGTGACAGGAGGACTCTCCAGAATGGCAGAGGGTTCTGTCCAGTGAAGATAATAACTTCATCGAGATGCCAAGTTTCCAAAATACCAGTGGCGGAAGAAGTATTCAAATCTTTTACTTAAGTAATGCAACAATACAGCAATGTAAAAATACTCCATTACATGTAAAAAAACATTCATGAAAAATCCTAGTGCATAATAATGATCACTATTATCACTAGATGATTGATACTGAAGCATCAGTGTGTAAACAGCATGTTAGTGTTGTAGCTGCTGGAGGAGGAGCTAGTCTGAGCTACTTCATATATAGTTCATACAAAGGGACACCAGATAACTCTGTGGGGTCGTGAGACAATTCTTTTAGGGATTGAGAAAGGTCTGATACACAAATCTGTTTTTGCGGTTTGGACTAACTCCCTAATTAATAAAAAAAAGCCCTCATTTTACAGAAGATATCTGTAATTTTTTACAGCAACTTTCAGTTTAATAAAAACGTATATGCAAAAGTGTAAATTAACAACCTAATCGTTATTTTAAGTATTATGCCAATGATGATTTTTGTACAGAACAATTATATAATTTTTTTAATGTTTTCTTAAATTACATACAAATGTTTGTAAAATTATAATACTTATCTGTAATTAAATATGTGGCTCATTAAGTGATTAAGTGAAGTATTGGCCTACTGTGCTTGCACACAGAGGAATTTGTCTTCTGCATTTAACCGATATGTGCAGTAAAACACACACAAACACAAACACACACACACACCCTAGTGAAGTGAGCACACACTAGTCGGTTGCATTTTTCCTTGTTATTTTAAAGCCAATTTTAATATGTTTATATTTATGCACTGCTCTCAAGTTTGTAATTTTCAGGCATGCTATCGCACCCAATCAGTGACTAAAGCCACAAACATGCCAATGAATTTGACATGTATAATAAAATGAGTAAAGGCAAAGCAAAACAAGGCATTGCACTAGTCCAGACAGGAACCTGTACAGCCAGTTAGTCCTTTACAGGAGCAACATGCTTGAAAGTTTCAACATCAAGAGAGCACTGCAGCAGAAACCTTTAGATGTGATTAAGTGTTCACAAGCTTCAGAATGGAGAATAACACAAATGACAAATGACTATGAACAAGCACCCTTTATTCTTAACAGAAACATAACAGCTGTCATGGCAACTAAATGGTTTACACTTTCTGGAAAATGTGCAAGTAAAACGTATACAATTAGAAAAACTACTATAGTATACATTATTACATTTTTATTTCACACACAGCAATGAAAACACCATTCATCCAATTCATTTAGTATAACAGCCTACAAAAAAATCCACATTTTTCTTTCATCGCTGTCATCGCTTCCTATAGTTACTATACTCACACAACCCATAGGCATCCGAAACCTGACCCGACTACATACTGCTTCTTGTAAGACATCAGAAGTCAAGAAGGTTAGAAACCACTGGTTTAATCTCTAACTACGTGTTGTATTTTAAAAGTGTTTTATATCATCCAGTGTGTAAAATCCATGTCTTAAAAGTATTTAGTAACTAAAGCTGTCAAATAAATGGAGTAGAGAAGAAAAGTACAATATTTCCCTCTGAAATGTCGTGAAATGGAGGTATAAATTAGAAGGATAAAATAGAAATACTCAGGTAATGTACAAGTACGTCAGAGCTGTACTTAAGTAAATGTACTTTATTAATTTCCACTACTGTTAAATACAGAATGTATGCTCTGGACTGTTATATCCATAATGCAATATTAAAACATATCTCAATAATGCAATATCAAAACAATATCTCAATAATGCAATATCAAAACAATATCTACAACATGCATAAGCGTATCAGAATGCCCTTCTAAGGGTTTTCTCCCATAACATTTAACCAAATCCTGTCATGCCAGCATGACCCTGCTGCACACCACATGGAAATCTTCCAGCACAAGAAATTCCCCTGCAGCAGAGCGTCACTCTCTGTGTTTACTCGCAGTTTACTCTACTGTGTGTTTCTGTATGAAAAGGTTTTAGCCTCTTTAACATCTATAACTGTTGTGTATGCACAGCTCCTGTTCAGTCTAATTACTGTTTGGAGAACTTTGAATGAAAGTGTAAGGGTTATCCTGTTTGCAAGAAAGGTGGGCGGGGCAGGGGGGTGGGGACCATGTGTGCCCACAAGCATGGGTATATCTGTTTTTACGTTCTGGGGAATTCATGAAAAAAAGCAAAAAGTAAGTTTCTAAATTTTTGTTATCTTTTTAGGGTTAGATGCAGGGTTAGGTGCAAGCATAGCACTGATTAGATGTATGAATAATTAATGGAACGTCCTCACAAGTATAGTAAGAAAAGTGTGTGTGTGTGTGTGTGTGTGTGCGCGCGTGTTCTGTTACTAACTAATAGCTAACTAACTGCAGGGACAGATGGATTCTCGTTTCTTCTTGCTGTGAAGAAACATGGGTCTTACATGCAAACGCACACACGCGCATGCGCACACACACACACACACATACACACCCCTCCTAGCAGTACATTTACAAACAGGGGCTCTACTGGCATGTTTATGAATAATAAACACTGTTTGGCAGTCATTAATCAGAGAATTATTATTAATAAATGAAATGCAGAATAAAAGGAGACGAGGACAGACTGTGTTCCGCTCCTTCAACTGGAATGTTTGTGTAACTCGTACTTAAATATTGAGCGATGTTTATTTCTTTAAACCGATTACTGCATTCCACTTCCCTTCTACATGACAATTTGCAGGTTGAAATGAAGTCATTTTCTAGCTTGAGATTTTCTACAGTACCTTCAAAAGATATTGTGTGTGTGTGTGTGTGTGTGTGTGTGTGTGTGTGTGTGTGTGTGTGTGTGTATGTATGTGTGGGACAGATATATGGAGAGACCAATGGCGTTTGTAATACATGCAGACAGCTGGGCTGTGCGCTGCTGCAGCTGTGTTGTCGGATAGGCGCCAAAAATCCTGCTCATTTCAGTCTAAATCTTAGTTTTATGACAGATATGCATTTTATATTCCCTTCCGTAAGATACTTCATTGTAGGTTTTTCAATGTTAAAAGTGCATTTTATCATGGTTTACTGTAGGCTCAGGGCTAATATTATCATATAGTGCCTTGCAAAAGTATTCATACTCCTTGAACTTTTCCACATTTTTCACATTACACCCACAAACTTAAATGTATTTTATAGAGCAACACAAAGTAGCAAGTAATTGTGAAGTGAAAAGGAAATGATACATATTCATGATTTTTTAATAAATAAAAATCTGAAAAGTGTGGCATGCATTTATATTTAGCCCCCTGTACTCTGATAACCCTAAATAAAATACAGTGTGACCCATTGCCTTTAGAAGTCACCTAATTAGTAAATCGAGTCCACCTTTGTGTAATTTACTACTAGCATAACTACAGCTGTTCTCTGAAGGCCTCAAAGGTTTGTTAGATAACATTAGTGAACAAACGGCTTCATGAAAACCAAGGAAAACACCAGACAGATCAGGGATAAAGCGAAGTGTACATTTACATTTAGGCATTTAGCATACGCCCTTATCCAGAGCAACTTACAAAAATGTACAAAAAGTGTAAAGAAGTGTTAGGTTAAGGAAGGAGTATAGCACAATTGCAAACCTACCAAGACATGGCCGTCCACTTAAACTTACAGCCCAGGCAAGGAGAGCACTAATTAGAGAAGCAGGCAAGAGGCCCTTGGTCACTCTGGAGGAGCTGCAGAGCTCCTCAGCTCAGGTCGGAGAATCTGTCCACAGGACAACTATTAGTCATGTATTCCACAAATCTGGCCTCTATGGAAGTGTGGCAAGAAGAAAGCCATTCCCATTTGCAGTTTGTCGGGGGACACAACAAACATTTGGAAGAAGTTGCTCTGGTCAGATGAGACCAAAGTTTAACTTTTTGGCCTAAATGAAAAATGCTGTGTGTGGCAGAAAACTAACACTGCACATCACGCTTAAAACACCATCCACACTGATAAAACATGATGGAGGCAGCATCATGCTGTAGGGACAGGGAAGCTGGTTAGAGTTGATGGGAAAATGGATCGAGCTAAATACAGGGAAATCCTGGAGGAGAACCTGTTAGACACTGCAAAAGACTTGAGACTGGGGCAGAGGTTCAGCTTCCAGCAGGGCAATGACCCTAAACATACAGAGCTACTATGGAAAGGTTTAGATCAAAGCATATTCATGTGTTAGAATGGCCCAGTCAAAGTCCAGACATTTTTGGCCCAGTCAAAGTCCAGACATAAAGATTTGCAGCTGTAATTGCAGTGAATTGTGGTCCTACAAAGTATGGACTCTGTGGGGATGTGTACAAATGCATGCCAGACTCTTCAGATTTTTATATTAGTAGCTTTTCATTTATAGTCATGCCTTGTTATATGCAGTTTTTGCAACTTTTGCTATAATATAGATCACGCCGTATGTAAAAATATTAAAGAATGCATGGACCAGTTACAAAGAAATTATAACAAAGTGGATCTTTCTTTGTGACTTATGCAGCTGCTCAGTTATGCAAGGCAGGGTACTGTAGGTAGTGTAGCCTAATGAGAAAAAGGCACAGTGTGTTTGTCATGCACACAGACAGTTGAGCTGTGAGATGTCTGTTAGGCTCCATAAAACCTGCAAATAGAGTGGCACCTTTTGTGTATATGCTGTCCCCTGGATGTTCAAGGGTCCCAGCAAGTGCTTCTGGCTAGTTGCAGTCAAACCATTCATGCAGTGATCATGGTCCAGCTGGTCATTTTTAAGTCGAAAAGAGAAATGATTGTGCACTACTCATTTTTATTATGAATTGTTTTTTGGTCAATGTATTTTTGGACATACATTTATCTCAGACTTTTAGAGGACGATGTATCTCTAGAGGACACCAAAGATTCAGTGCAAGATTCAAATTAAGGGTCAAATACAGTATGCTCCAATCCAATTTTTTTGGTGATGTTAATTTAATTGGATCCAAGATCCAAATAAAAGTGTTTGCTCAGTTAATAGTAAAGCAGTAGTGGACTGTGTTTAGTATCACCTTATTTGAACACATACATCCACAACCACATTTTTATATATACTAGTATATAATCCACTTGTTTTCCCACAGCCTCATGAGAACTCTGCTTACACAGCTGACAAAGGACTTTTGTCCAAAAGGTTCTGTTTCACTTCAAACTCTGTGCACTATACTGCAGAACTTTTATCACCTCTTCCTATATATTGCAGTGCGTAGCACAGCTAGAAGAGCCAGGGTTCAATTTCATGGACGGGCAGAAAGGGTCCTTTCTGTTTGGAGTTTGCATGTCCTCCCGTGTCAGTGTGGGTTTCCTCCAGGTTCTCCGGTTTCCTCCCACAGTCCAAAGACATGCGGTCAGGAGATACTAAATTGCCCCCAGGTGCGAGTGTGAGCATGTCTGTGTGTCTGCCCTGCAAAGGACTGACTATCTGTCCAGGGTGTTTTCCTGCCTTCCGGCTAATGATCACTAGAAGTACACACACACACACACACACACACACACACACAGTACAAGCAACAACTAAATGAAAACAGGACTAATGAACAAGGCAACATGCGTCCATTGTTCCAAGGTACAGTTCTGATGCTCACAGTCCCATTGTAAGCACCTATAATGGCAGACAGGGGTTAGCATAGGCACGTTGGCCAATCTGCAGCTGCACAGCTCTATACGCAGTAGGGTACGATGCACTGTGTGTTTCTCAGACCACTGTAGGTAGGTACTCACCACAGATTGGGGCAGTGTAGCTCAGTGGTTAAGACATTGGACTAGTGACCAGAAGATCATGAGTACAAATCCCACCACTGCTAAGTGGCCACTGCTGGGCCCTTGAGCAAGGCCCTTAACCCTCAACTACTCACTTGTGTAAATGTAAATATCCAGGAGCACCCCACAAGCCCAGTTATGTAGCCATAACAATTAGCCCTTGTCAAAGTGGCTCAGGTTTTCACGTCTGCACATTTCTCCTGCATCCAACATGCTTGCTTTCTCACTATATCAGAGACCATGACACGAGCTGTTGTAACAAGACAATCAATGTTATTTGCTTCATCTGTGTATGGTCATTGGTGTAAATATATGTCTGTGTCGGTATACATGTACACAAACACATGGACCCCCAAAAAGTATATGGACACTTAAGCCACACTTTTTTACCTGTATAAAGCAAAAAAAAAAAACGTTGTCTAATATTGAACAGCATCTATTATTTTTTATGTTTTTAAACATAATCTATTTTTTGGAAATGTTTTGCATGAAAAGTGCTTGTGGTATCTTATCTTAAAATCTTAAGAAGCCACTTAGTTTGACATGTTTTCTAACACAGTGAATTTCATATTTCTGTATGTGTGGCTTAAGCTTATGTTTTGGGGCCACTGTATCTTGTACAACTTGATAAAATGTTAAGTTAAACAGCTTTATGGACTCCTGATGCTGACTCTGCACTGTAGCTAATAAGAAACTGAACAACAACTCAGCCAGAAAGAAGGAAACTTTACTGTTACTTGTACTGACTGCTGCTATAGTAGTGTGCTGTAGGTTTTTGTGCATTTTGTGTGACTCTGCATCTCTGCAAAAAGTATCAGCATGCAACACCATTCACTTGGTTGCAGAAGGATTTTTATATAGCCAGGTTCCTTCTGTGTCCTCAGTTAGATCCTTAATTTAGAGACACTTACATTAGCAACATAGTGAACACTTTCTCTGATTTATAGGGCATGTTCCAGCAATATACTGAACCACTAGTCAGTGGGAATGTGGCCAAATGCAATGCACTCTGTTCAGTGGTTTACCAAAGACCCACCTAAATTGGCTGATGTCTTAGGCTGCATTAGATGGTGTAATCTGACTTTTTCTCCATCCAACTTAGAGCTTTCCCAAAGTAACGATGCTCAAGAGAGAGCCTTTGCAGCTGGAGAATTAGGACTCTGACTGTAGCACATGCCAAACCAAGAGCTCACACTCAGAGCTGTAGGCCCTGCTGGTGTGTGGGAACAAATGGCTTCCTAAGGCTCATCTTCCAGTGGGTGCTAATGTATGGAGTGTGAAGCTATTGAAAGCCTCCAGTGCATGATTTGCTTGTTGCTTTATCTATTTCTTTATTCATGTATTCCTCCCCTTTTTGCAGGATTTGTGTCAGTGCTGCTCTGCCACACAACAGAAGAAGACTGGAGATCTTAGATGTGGATTACATTAAGCTCAGCTCTATGGCCTGATCTTTGACAGAAAGCATCTGACTCATTCAGGATCTAAACACCAAATGGCCAGAAAAATCTCTACATCCACGGAAAAAAAAAACCCACCATGGTCAATGAAATACATATTCAGCAAGCTGGATAATCAGCTCAGGTCTCAGTCCTTTCTGTCTATATTGGTGACTATATTGACACTAATCCTGGTGGTGTTTTACATTATTTACATATAAGTATGTAAATAAATATCAGTCAAACATACATTGATGTAGCTTTGGAACATGGTTAGTAGATAGACACTAGATATAACCATATCCCGGGGCTCTATGTGGATGCAATTTGTCCTCTAATCCTAAACCATAACAATCCCATGACCCTCACACTTAAAGAAAGACAGAATAATGTTTATGGTCTTTATGTGTATTGTGCTGCAGCTCTCTCAATCTGGTGAACAGAAAACCAGGGCAATGCTGGCACACATAAATATTTTAATGTGGCATAAATATTACTCTCATGGGCTTCTACAGCACAGCTGCAGGAGCCTGTAATTGTTTTCTGTGCGTGCAGGACAGAAGAATGTAAATGTGACCAGCTTCTTAATCACAGCACAGACCCTCTGTCGACAAGAGGAGGACAGAGGAGACGTCAACCTTAAAAACCAAGCCGGAAAGTGGAAGCACACGCAAGCTGAGTCACTTCGAGTGATGCATAATATCTGAAAAGATCTTGAGAGGAATTCCAGCAGGCATGACGCATAAGAGCGCTGACACTCCATACCCAAACATTCTTGCTGGCACAAGATGGCAAATTAAGATGGCATTCGATTTCTCAAAATGTTAACGCTTGGTTAGACTTCTTGCATATACTTGTACAGATATCTCCTAAACGAGCCAGAGCCACAGTTTACCCAGAGTCACTGCAATCAAGCATGCACTTGGAAACAATGAGAAGCAAGACTTATACTGCGACTCTGACAGTGAAAAGCAGCTGATAAAACCAACAGGGTAATGTCAGCATGTCAGCCAAACTTCTTGAACACTAGCCAAATGTAGAAGAGGAGAGATCACTGCCCATATGTAAGTGAGAAACATAACTACTAAAAAAATCTTTTTTAAGCGCATCAGACACCAAGAAGTCTGGATGATGCTTCATTTACCTGATGTCATTCTGCTGTGGAGGTTTCTTGTTCCCAACCAGGTTCACGGTTTTCGCTTGTATGGGCTTCTCCTCTCTGAAAAATAGGACAGAGTGTACAGACAGTCACCAAAAAGTTTTCAGAGTTGAAGCTTTTTTTTTTTTTTATTGGGTCCAAATCTTCAGAATAATGTTCTTTAGAGTTACCCTACTAAACAATGCCTATCCTTTACATAATTTTTCTTCTCATTATTATTATTATTATCGAGATGTAATGTAATGTGAATATATATTCCAATAATTTTGTTACAATAGCATTTTTAGAGGTGTGCTCTTGCCTTTCAGTAGCTAGTCAGGTATTCATTCATACATTTCCAAATCTTTGGAGTACAGCCTCTACAAATAGAGAGCAGCAGTCTTATGAATGGGGACATGCCTGTTGTCATTTATGAACATGGATATAAATGTCTCAGTAAAACAACCTATTTAAAATCACTGTGACGTCCCTTCCTCCATTACGTGACATTAAAGCAAACAGAGACCAGTTTATTGTTGTCCTGTGTAAAGTCGGTGTTCAGGTGATATTAAATAACTAAATTAGACTAAAAGGTACTGAAGTAGAGCCACTGTTTTGCTAACACTGCTAAGAGGGGCACTTCACTGAATGGGTTAAAGACAGACCGACCGTCATGATGACGAGGCACGGGGAGTTTAGTCGTGACAAAACGAGGAGACATAAATCTTTCACAACTTTCAGCCGTTTTATCGCGTCTGGACGTGATAATGTTGATGAAGTGAAATAAAACCCGGAAGTCCTTCCAACACCCGCTTTAACCACCACTGGCTGTTCATTTATGTCCTGTAAAAGGCCCGAGGTATGAAAAGGACGCACACGGACTCAAAGCTATAGTGTGCAGTGTCGGATTACTCTCTTCTCATTTAGACAACATATTTAAACAAGTGAACCCTGTATAGGCTAGCTCAGTACAGGCCTAGTGGAAATGCTGCAATCTGTTAGTGTCCGAATCCGAGACGGTGTTAGACTGAGGCAGCTGTGGGCTGAGGGTGCAGTAACATCACCTCAGAGAGAGGCGAGTTGAACACCTTTTCTCACAGCCGCTGGTAATGGTTTTAATGTTTTTGTCTCAACCGGCTTTGAACCGCCGCGCACAAGTAACCCACTCTCACACGGGGCAAAAACCCGTCGCATCCTCATGTTTGTTTCTTGTGAGAGCCCTGTACCTGTGTGATATTTACCATCATCAGGCAGTGTGGTGAAGACACGTCAGTCAGACATGATCGAGTCTGGGTTTGTGATTATGAGCACTGCTCAGGTGTTACCGATACTGACACCGAGAGCAGAGGAGTACTCAGAGCTTCCAGGCTTCCATAACACACACACACACACACGGCTATGATTAAAGAGGCTCTCCTCAGGCGCACACACACACACATCCACCCACACACCCGTATATACACAGTGCAGTGCAGGTGCATGTGCCTTTTATCAGGTGTGTATGGGAAACGATAAACACACAAGCATGAATCGAGTCCCGTTTTCTTCCTTGTTCTAAACCTATGAGAGCCTCTAGGTTTCTCCCTGCAAAGGACTGGAACCATCACGCTGTCTTACTTTAAAATGGCCTGCTGCTCCTTGGCCTCCTCCTCCCGCTGCCGAACCATCACAGCCATGATGATCTTCCTCTCCTCCTCTGTGAGGTGGCTGAGGTCCGGCAGCTCGGGCATCGAGGGCGGCACAGTGGGTGGGCGAGGGCCGCCGCGGGGCCCCACCGAGGCCGACATGTTTTCCCAGTTCCTTGGCGGACTCGTGTTTCCGTTGCGAAAGCTGCTAAAGCCCGCGAATCACGACATGGTCCACGGATGCATCGGCGGCTCATGCAAGCGTTGCAACCCTTTCATGGTGGCGGGGCGGCCG
Source organism: Leptodoras praelongus (assembly GCA_028564905.1). NCBI lineage: Eukaryota > Metazoa > Chordata > Actinopteri > Siluriformes > Doradidae > Leptodoras > Leptodoras praelongus. The sequence goes on along the minus strand of JAOTRJ010000043.1, from coordinate 16,816,072 downwards.
CCGCTGATGCTTCCCTTCCTATAACAGTTTGTTCTCTCCTCTCGGTCTCCCACCACCCTCTGCCCGCCCTCCCGCCTCTACCCTTCTCTCCAGTTACCGGTAGCCCATATTTCCTCCGGAAGATGCTACTCGGTAACGGGATTGTTGTCTTTAACGTCCGGCTCGAGATGACGCTGATGCCGGGCTGAAGATGAAGCGTCGAATCCGCGCGGCTCTCTCGGTTGGCTGAGGCGCCAGTGCCGCCGATGCCTCCGCTGTCAGGGAGACGGAACAGTCAATGGGACCGCAGCCCCTCGGGCGCGCGCATCCTCCACACGGAAACGCGCGCACACTCATTTGAGAATGGGACTCGCCGCGCGCGCGCCGCCTCTCATCTCCGGTCTCCAATCAGAGCGCGCCGGTGACGCGCCTCCTCTCTGCCAGCCTCCGCTCCCCTCAGCCCGCGTGCACGAGAGCGCCACTGGCCTATAAGTAGCGACAAGCGTCATCCGTCAACGTAAAGACGGTCGCGTGGACAAATTCACACCGACAAAAAAAGCTTTGATGTCTCCCATTAGTGAGAACAGCACACTGTGCAGTTTACCTCTACTGAACAGAGGATGATATTACATAGATTTGCAAGTAGAAATGGGTAGAAATAGCATTTATTATAACCAGATATCCTAATAAATATTTCTGAGTGAAAATAGAGTTGAATGATCCTTTACTGTGGGTAAAGACAATCAATATAATAAACATGTAGCCTACTGAATACATTAACAATGATTTAATGATCAGACCTAAAGATATAGACGCAGTGTGTGGCGCAGTGGATAGCGCTGTCGCCTCACAGCAAGAAGGACCCGGGTTCGATCCCCGGGTGGGGCGACCTGGG
>JAOTRJ010000043.1:16796748-16809817 GCA_028564905.1 Leptodoras praelongus | reverse complement strand
GAACTAGTTTTGATGCCTTCAGTGAGAATCTACAATGTAAATAGTCATGAAAATAAAGAAAACGCATTGAATGAGAATGTGTGTCCAGACTTTTGGACTGTACTGTAGTTGTTTCTTTGAAGTGTTTCTGAAGAGGGAAAGATTTTGAATGCGTAGTTTCTGGTGAGGGATTAACAGTTTATAGCAGCTCGAAGACCAGTGATAGTGAGTACCACCTGGTTTCGAAGATGTTTCACATCACTAAACGTAACTACCAGAAAAAGTAGATTCCACCAAACTCTTAGTCAGCAGCAAAAATGTCTGATGTCTACGTTTTGTTTTTTCTGTTGTTTTGCATAAACAGAAACTCTAGAATAGTACATGCTGTTCTTTAAAAAAAGAAAAAATATATATAATTCACAAATTGTTGACTTGATATATGCAAAATGATGCACTGTTCTTAGTTTCCTAATTGTTGTTATAAGTATGCACATTATTGCCTTTAATACATTAATTATTAATTATATTATCCTGATGCATGGGTACACAGTGACCTTTTTACCATTTTTATTGTCAGTTGTCAACCCCACATGTCTGATGCACAATATACTGGTTGTGTCCCCAGGGGTGTAGTGCCTTTTGTCCTAGTGCCTGCAGAACCACGCCCGAAAACTGTATTAACCAAAAATTGTAATCTAGTAGTGCCATCTAGTAAATAATGTTCAGAACAAGCAATCTAGCAATTCACTAGCCAATATCTTGCAATGTTATGGCTCAAATGACATGAAATTTGACATCATGCATCTCTACAACATTCTTCACACACACACCAAATTTCATCAAATTGTATCTATCGGGTGTGATGCAGCAGACATATTTTCATATCTCAAGAACTGCTCAAGCAGAAAATTAGAATTTTCACACGCTGCATCAAGACCACATTCTTAAGATGCACACCAAATTTGGTGAAATATTGTCTAAAGGGGGCCCTGAAACCGGCACTTTTTATTTTGTTCCATTCTTCTTCTTTCTCTCACTTTATGTGTGGTCATTTTATACACCACTATGTGGTACGTCTAGTCATAAAATGGCTTGTTTGCTTAGTGACTCCTAAAAGTCCACTTTTCCAGTCACAGCTACAGCTGACCCTGTTCTGAACAGAAGACTTATGAACAGATCATTTCTTCTACACAGATACAAATACAGCCAATATGAATAGGCTATAAAAATGGGCTACTCTTAATATCCTGGGAAATAGAATCAGCTAGAATCATTAAACTAAGTACTAAGAAAAACAGTAATTATGTGAACAGGATGATTAAGAGAATAGTCCCATGCTTAGCTTTAGTTGAGAGAATTATATAATTGTGTGATGTAGCAGAGGTTGAGGAGTTGTCAGAGCCAAGATTTTTGTGCGTCGTTTCCAGTGTTCATGGATACACAGTGGTAGGTCACAATACAATTAAATACAATCAAAGAATAGATTGAAAGAACAAACAAACTTGCATGTATATGCTTTACTACTTACTTATTTATTGCTTACATGCTTACATACTCACATACATGCATGCTTACTTACTTACCTATGCATAAACTTACTTCCTTACTTACTTATGTACTTCCTTACTTACATACTTGGTTACCTACTTACTTACTTACTTATATACTTTGTTACATTGTTACCTACTTATTTACTTATTTATGCACTTCCTTACCTACATACTTACATAGTTACATACTTACTTTCTTACTTATGTACTTACCTTAGTTATATAGTTATCTACTCACTTACCTACTTACAAACTTACTTTTGTATTTACCTACCTACTTACTTACATACTTAGTTACATAATTACCTACTAAGTTACATATTTACTTACTTGTATACTTAGTTATATAGTTATTTACTTACTTACCTCCTTACTTCCTTACTTACATACTTAGTTACATAATTACCTACTAAGTTACATATTTACTTACTTACTTATATACTTAGTTATATGGTTATTTATTTACTTACCTCCTTACTTCCTTACTTACATACTTAGTTTCCTACGTACTTATTTATTTATGCACTTCCTTGCTTACATACTTACATAGTACTCAAGTATTTCCTTACTAATGTTCTTAGATACAAAGTACCTACTTATTTTCTTACTTAGGTACTTACTTTAGTTATATAGTTACCTACTTACAAATTTACTTATATAGTTACCTACTTAGTTACTTGCTTACTTAGTTACCTAGGTAGGTATATAGTTACTTACTTACCTATTTACTTCCTTACGTACATACCTAGTTACATAGTTACCTACTTACTTATGTACTTAGCTACATAGTTACCTACTTACTTACTTACTTACTTACTTACTTACTTACTTGGGCTCATTACATTACACCCCTACTACCAACACCTCCTTGTAATTGTACCACACCTCAAAGTTCCCCAGAGAGCAGTTATGTTTGTCTTCATATTAACAGTTCATGTGAGTAACCCTGCAAGAATGTGCACACTCATTTGGTGCTTCAGACACCCCAAGCAAAACCTCTGCTGCTATCTGACTAATGACACCAGAACATCTGGTCTGCCTCAAATATGGGCTTCTACCTCCATCTGGGTATTTTTCCTATGCATGATTATAACATATTGCCATCCACTGACCTGCCTTGGCTTCATGGACTTTAAGTGAATGTTAATTTCTCAGCATTATCTAGTTCCTTTGGGTGCAAATAGGGTGTGGATATCTTGCTTCAGTGAGGTACTGTTCACTGAGTCACATTACTCTCTTCTCCTTCTCTTTCACTCACTGTATACGTATATTTAGAAAATTTCTCATGTGGACCTTGAGGTCAGAAATCCTTACTCTATAAGTAATGTCCTGTTAAATCACTTAACAAGGTACACTGTGAAGCCTCAGACACCAGGGTGACACCAGCAAACCAATCTTCAACACAGCACACACCCACACACTTGAATGGTCACAGAGATTACTCATATCTCAGTTTGAACCAACCGTATGATACTTTTGCTGTGTTCAGCATTGAATTGTGAACAACTTGGCTGATGCCGTGATTGTGTGGTATTCGTGAGTCAGACTGCCAACGCAAGCGTACACGAAGCCCTCCATGTTAGCCCCCCTCCAGGTTTCCTTTTTATTACACTCTTCAGATCTCTCCAGCTTTCTCTGTGCACACGCACACACACACACACTTCTGCCCTTTTGAGCTTTCCCTCCAGACACACGCACACACCAACAGTCATATACACTCCAACCATTCTGCGTTCCCACTTACTCCCACCCCTACACCACCGCTCTCCGGAAACCCCTTTAGAAAATAGTTTTATCCTTGTGTACACACATGCACACACACTCATACTGTCCATATTGATTCCACATCTAGCCTTCCTCCTCTGTGAACTCATAGACTCTGGTCTCTAATGGAGACGTCTGTAAACTCTGCCTGCCTGACAGTTCTGTAAACACTCTTAATGAAAGGTTATAATGGAATCATATAATGAAGATATCTTATTTATATGAAGATATCTGAGCTAATAATGAGAGTCATGTATTGGTACAGATAATATAATATCTGATTTTCAAATACACAGTTAAATAATCCAAAAGAAAGCTTAGAGGAGTTAGTACGTTGCAGGGGAGTTTTATTTATTTTGACATTTCTTCCAATTTTGCTGTGTGGGAATTGGGACCGCTTTTCTAATGAACTGCTTCGGTTCCTCCGCTGGTCAAAAGCTGAATAAAATACAAATGCCTTTGATTCAAATGGCAGCACTGGGAATGCGAAAATTGCTTTACTGCACTGTTATTAAGCATAACCGATGGTAATGGTCTTCATCACAGTTCCTTATTAATTTGGTCATGGAGCTGGAATTCCACAATGTGTATGTAATAGCCCTCGGTTTTCCATTTCCATGGAGTTAATGATGACAAATGTGTTTCCAAGATCATACTGTGTGTGTAACTTTGCCCAGAAACACATCATACCATGTACGACTCTTGTGACAGTTTTCTTTACACATTTAGTCTCCCATTCCCTACTGACAAGCGCCCCACCAATTCACTTTTTTTTTCATGTACATATCAGACAGCTGGAAAAGCAGACTTGTGTAGACTCGAACACAGAAACATAAATTCCTGTGGTGTGCTTTTATTCTTAACTTCGAGCCACAATGCATGGGACGTTTCTATTCGAAGTAGACATGACAAGTTAACAAAGAGCTGTTCTGGAGCTGACAGTAATATAAGATGCATGAAAGTTCTACCAACAGACTCTAATTGTAAGGTTCTAGCAAGAAAACAGTGAAAACCCCATGGAGCTTGGGGCAAGTGCTATGCAAACAATAGTCACACCTTTTTTGTGGTGTAAATTCTGACACTTCCTTTGAATGGATTGTTTCCACTGATGAGATTTTTTCCAGCAGACTGACAGCAGAGTCTGTATTGGCTTAATTAAGAGCTATTTTTTGATAGGGAATGAGAAAAAAGTATATGTGCAGTGAGTGATGTTGGAATTCCTCAGCCCTTTCTTGGGTGCTTGTACAGTCACAACTTGTTTGGCAACTTGTTTGGAAATTTAATACTAGTACACATGCAACTGCATATATACTGTGTATACTAATAGGATCTAACTACAACCTCCATGCATCCATTCATGTTAATCCTGGTACGGACCATGGTGGGTCTGGAGCCTATGCTGGGAATACTGAGGATGAGAACGGAATACACCCTTGACGGGATGCCATGGGTCACCTACTGACATGTTTCTGTGAGGTGGGAAGAAACATGAGAATCCTGATGAAATCCACTTTGCCAAGTTGGAATACACCATTATACTGGGACGGTGGTGGCTCAACAGCTGATCAGAACAGCACCACCAAGCTGCCTGTGCGTTGCCTCTTGAGCAAGGCCCTTAATCCTCTCTGCTCCAGGGGCACTGTATTATTTCTGACCCTAAAAAACTATTATTGTGCTGTATTGTAGTCATCATCTTCTATACAGAAACGTATGCTATGTTTTGAGAGAAATAACATAATGATAAACATTCTCTAAAATATAACACCCATTGTCCATTTTCTAAAAGACTGTTTCCTCTTTCTCTCTCTTGAATACATACACACCCATTAGCTAGCACTGGAGTGGGTGAGGAAGCGAGCACTCTCACATCTCACAGCTGGACTTTGTCAACATGCCAGGGTACATACACACCCCCCACACCCGGATACACACGGACGTATATATATATATATATATATATATATATATAAATACATACACACACACACACACACACACACACACACACACACGGTTTATCTTCTCTGCACAGAAAGAGATGAGATTAGATATTGATGTAATGATGTGCAGTTACATTGCAGTGAACGTTTGTGTAAAACCGTGCTGCATGAATGAAATGGAAAAAGAGTTGGCAGAAGGATGCAGGTTGCTCCTAAGGTCACAGAACACATACAGTGAAGGCCGTTGAGTACAGCTGAGAGCGACTCGCCATCTTATTGGCCAGCTCGGACAGAGAAGGGGCGGGTCCAAGGGCGTGAGTCCGCCTAGAAAAAGTGGTGACAGAGACAGTGTCCAGAGCGGGAGGGAGATGTCTGTCTTGTCTTCAGCTGCAGCTCGGACGGAGCGAGATGAGCTAAAGAACCCACCTCACTTTGAGTTGCCATCTTTTCCAGCGCTCTGCATACTAACAGCGTTACGTAATTATACAGTTGTACAAAAGCCCGGGCTACGCCAAAACCCCGCATACTACTGCACTAAATACCGTCCGTGGCGTAGTATTTTACACAGTTTAGTGGAGTAGCGTGCGGCGCAGGGCGACACTCCGGGATGAAACACTCGCCTGAAGTTCGAGTCCAGTCAGATAACTGAGGCGTTTAAAAGGGGAAGCGCGTCGCTCCTGAAAGCTGGAGACTGTTGAAAACAGTGAAGAAGACCGAGGAAGAACATGGCGAGGGTCGGTTTAGAGAACGGCATCTTAATTACCTGTTCAAAAGGGCGAATAAAAGTAAAAGCCGAGCCGGTAAAGACCGCAATGTGAACAGGAAAGGAAAAAAAGGCACTGACGCTTGAGTTGAAGTCTTCAGAGAAGTTGGCGGAAAGCGGAGCCGACAGCACAGCGATGCTCAAACCCCGGTGAGTGTGTAATATTTATGACACAGAGCTGCTCGGTCACCATGTCAGGTTCTCTCCCAATTTATCCACCGGGAAATTTCGTCTAGCTTTCAGTTTAAAAGTGTTTTCAAGTTACCCGGAAATGACCTCTTTACAACCAACGGTCTATTTCATATATGCTTTAATTTAACCACTTCGCATTTCAGCTCCATCTACAGCCTCCTGGTCGAACCAGGAAGTGCTTTGTGAGAGAGCTAACTGTAAATGTATCACACTTCAATTTGCATAATCATATATTTCTTCCTTCATTTAGGGAAGGTTTACTCATGAGTCCATGTTGTGACTTCTGCAGCCTCTCTTCTGAATGTAACCGGAAGTCAGTAATGTCTGTAGGCCTGCAGATGTTCTGCAGTTGCATTATCTGCCCTGCTTTGTGCCCTTTGGCTCTGGCTTTCTTCTGCCTCAGAGGACAGGGTGTTCATTTACAAGCAACTGATCATACATTATTCCAAGTAGAGTTTAGAAAGGTGTAGAATAGGTTACTGCAGGTGAAAGGAAAGCATACTACTAGCACACGTTTAACAATAGTATAGGCTTTTTTTTTAATGCCTTGTGAGAACAGAAGGAGTGGGAATGCATGTCATTTGTTATTGTAAATCAAATAGTGGGCTCCCTCCGTGTATGGAAAGTTGGCTTTCTTGGGAGTGTTCCCATGGAGATAGGCACACTTCCTGTCTCAGCTTAGGAATGAGGGAGTCTAGCTTTTCAGAACTGCTTACCCAAACTCTTTTCTCTTTAATTATTTTACTTCAGGCTACATATGTGGGAGTGATCTATTAACATCACATTCAGGAATTAGGAGCTCATTTTGGTCACTCATGATGAAGGCTTATGTTGTTGGAGCACCAGAAATCAGACTTCCACTTACAGAAAATCAATTGGACACTGAAAAGTAAACATTTTGCCCAGTTTTCATGCACTTCTGTTCTTCCATGGGTCAAACTACTCTTCAATGAATAGAGCAAATGACCTCTGAGAGTTAGTTATCTCTGTTAATCAGTGTATAGGTGACATGGATGACTTGTTCTGTTACTGCTTAATTCGTGCCTGGAATACGGCCTCCGCACTTAAGTGAGAGAATGTGAGCACGAAAATGTGACCTTTCACAAGGTCAGAGAGCTTTTTGCTCATCTGATTTTCGCTTAAGGCATGCGTTGGTTCTTTTGGGAAGACGTGTATGTGTGTATGTTGTATAGAGAAAGGGCAAAAATTCAGCATCTGTGTTATTCATTAACATACTTGGTGCTTAGTTGGTACTTAGATATAGCAACATATTAAACTCGGTTGTCGGTTGTCACAAAAGTCAAATTTATAATCTTTGCCTTTTAATAGGTGATAGCAGAATAAGCATAAATTTCAAGAAATTACAGTGGAGAAATGACATCATGAGAAAAGTGGTTCAAGTGATTTAAGGAGGAATGCTTTGATGAGGAGGCAAGAATCAATAAAAAATGGTCCACACAAGAGAAAGTACAGAGAGATCACAGGAACTGGAGCATCAGGTCTCATAACCCGGCACTATTTATGGCTCTTCACTTTTACAACACGCTCATCGCTTTCTCTGATCTGTGCATCTGTTTGATATTGCTATGGTTATAGGGCTAGACAAAAAGACCAGACGAAAGGTGTAAGATCGTTAGATTCAGGCCAAGGTGTGTTGACGTGGAGTTGGATCTCTCTGACCTTGATGTGACTTTTCTGTACTTGAGGAAAGATTGTATGTCTTATCCTTTTTCAGTCCAATATCCAAAAAGCTTTGTGCTTGAATGACCTTAATGAAGCGTTCTGGAAACCTGGTGGACAGTGAACCTGGACAAATGAAGGAATGGCGAAGAGCAGTGAGAGGTGAGACTGGAGCAAGACGTAAGGTACAATAGACTATCGTCAGTTAACTGTGTGACCGATCAGAGTAAGAGTGCACTTGAGGAAGCAGTGGGTCTCAGGACTCTGCTTCCTCCTCTTTCTCTCCTTCACCCCTCCCCCTGTTCTGTACTGTGTGCTATACGGTTGCCAAGTGCTAAGAATCTGCGGAATGTGGGATTGCAGTGTTCTGATAAAGTTTGCTTTGTTCCCGCCGTGCCGTGAACACTGGGAGGGATATGAGACCCTGGGAGTTTCACTGAAGCACTGTAATACACATACAGATCCCTACAGCACATAACCAACAAGCCTGTCCTCATGTGCGCCTCAGTCAGTTGACTTGCAGACTGGAGACATGGCACATGGTAGAAGAACAGCTGGACTTCTGTCTGACTTACTGTATATAGACTGCTTGAAAAAAAATTAAGCATTAAGTTTAGACACAAATCTTTTAACATGGTTTTAGAGCCAACCTGTCAAAAATTGCTTACTTACATCTATACTCCCCCCCCACAGAATTATCTACACTGTTGTGAAGGTATTGTTTATCAGAATATCTGTATGTGTAATTGATGGAATTTATTATGAGAAACAGTCTCAGAATACTTTCTGTGGTTATTTCCTCCTCTACAGGAATTTGAGGTTTCTTCAAGCAAACGCTTGATGACAAAGAAAATACTCAGAGAACATGAGAAAATCTCAGACTGCCCTTGAGTCTCGGATTACTCTGGTGAAATGCACACACCAGCAGCGTGATGGGTGTCCTGCATGTACAGAGGACAAAATGGAGGCCGGAGGTGGCTGGATGGTCTGCCATGACCTCACAGAAGTCACATTCACGGCATCGTGGAAAAAAAAAAGGTGTAGGGAGTCTGAAAATGCAAGCTAAGCTCTTGGAGCATAGGGGACATAACAGTGCCATTTAGAGGGTAAACAAGGTGATGTGTGCTTTACGGTGGGACTGTGTTTGTATGAGATGGTGAAGTTTCTGACCTGGAGGGACTTTTTACATGTGAAGCTTCAGCAGATTTGACCTCTCTGGGAGTGTCATGGCAAAACAAATGGCTCCTCCTTTTATGTTTTCAATGTAAATACAGCATTTCTGCTCCCCATGGCAAGCAGCCCTCACAATGACTGATGGAAAAACAGCATCAGATATGCAGGTGCACTAAACTCTGACGCAAGCACTGCTTGCCTACACACAAGCTGACCCTTTTCCCTGTAGTCACTTAACCCACAGCAACATGTACAGGATTAATAGTTAAGTTACATCCCAGTTTTACCAGTAAAGATGTGCTGACTGTATGGCAACAGGAAAGAACAAACGATGGCCGGCTGGCAGTATGGGCTACTGTAAACATCCTTGACTGGAAGCTGGTGCTTAAGATGGAGCTTTCAGTCGGATGTTTGCAGCAGCCAATTGCCATTACCTCGTCTCCCAAAACATGATAAAGAATGGAATGAGTGACATATAGAACATACGTTTTCATTATCATCAGGTGATGAGCACTAATTAATGTCCTTCTACATCAAGAAGGAGACGACACTTGTGACTGTGTCTAATTTTAAACCATCAAAACTTTTTTTTTTTTTTATAACTGGTGATGTCACAGCGTGTGCTCTTGTGTCTAGGATGATTTTATGCTGTATGTAAATGAAGAGGGATGTTACTCTCATAAGCTCTTAAGATCTAGCGATGTTCCTTTGGCACCACACATGGATCTTCAGATTGGGAGCTATGTGAGTTAACGGAGTGGAGTGGCCTCATGCAGGTTGAAATTGAAAGAATAGGGGCAGCGGGACAGAGCAGTTGGTCCTGGATATGGCTGAAGTGCTGACTCCAGAGGTTGAATGTCAACCTCAGGGGCCAAGGCACGCTATTTGTGTCAGATTAGCACCTCTAGGCCTGTAAAACACATTCCAGCTTGGCACCTGTGGAGAGCTAAAACCCAGATTAGTACCATTGCTTTAGGTAACTCTCCCCTTCTCACTGTTTCAAAGGCCTGTAACACAGACTTGAGTATCACAATCTCTTTTCCCACCTCCTGCATGAAGTCTCCCACGGGGAGCGAAATGACGCTTGCAGAAATGTGATCCTGTAGCACAGCTCTCAGTTGAGAAAAGGCTTATGCTGGGTTAATGTTTCAGCTCCTTTTTATACAGTTTTTTTTTTATCAGTAATGTGGCCTTATTGGTTAAGCATGACTCGGACATGTAATTTACAATTATGGGTTACTGATAACTTAGTAAAGTTGGTTTAGCTTTTACTCAAATCTTGATTGTAGAAGATAAAGTTACTTCTTGTTTGGTAGTCAGTTCCTGTTTCTCCCAATAGTAAAATTTAGTGAAATTTATTTCCTAGCATAGTTGCATATAATGTTAAAGGTAAATACTGTGCTCTTTTTGCTTTCCTGGTTAAACTAACCCTATTGTCTATACATGCTACAATTAAATAAAATAATTATATATTTTTTAATGAGCACCTAGTTTCAGCACTCTGGACAGCTCTTTTAGGGTATGACAGTGGAGTCACCCAGTCCTAGGGGAGAGAGACAGTCCCCAGGGATGCTGGCAGACTGTTGGGCATCACCCCCCATTTATTCTCTCCTCAGGTACTCCTCAGCCTTTTTGCTGATTTGCAATTTTCTCATGTATTTCACCAACTGAACTGATGCAAACATTTACAAAGCGATAAGAAGGAAAGGTACCAGTGGGAGAACCGTATTTGTACAGTTCAAGCAGACTAATGATAAGCATAGCTGTATGATTTAATCTGCCATTATGTACCAGCAGTTCCTGTTTACCATGGCAAGGGTGTTAAGAAATAAAGGGGAACATTTCAAAGGAACTAATGAGTGAATGAATGTAAATGTAACTAATGAGTAAAAGCTGGATTGACAGGAGCTGAAAATCACTGGTGTACTGTTGTGGACTTGTGTTTCTCCCCACATTGTGTTATATATGTCAAATGTAGAGCTGGAACACTAAGAACAATAAAAGCAATTGCCATATTGCTGCTACTGTTTTTTTTTTTCCCATTGCCTTTGAGCTCAGGTTCTACGTCTACATCCTTTTCCCTTAATTAATGCTGCTTCCTTGAGCTTTACAGATTCATTCTAGCCTCTCTATATCTTTCCTCATGCCCAGTTTACCATATACTGCCTCTCTCTATATGACCTTCCTTTCCTGTCCATGCCCATAGGCCTGTTCCATGCTTGATGACCTTTCCCACAACAATCATTGCATGCATTAAGAGAGGAGACAGAAAGCAAGAGAAAGCTCTTGTCCAGTAAGAGGAAATGGGCCTCAAGAATGTGAAAAGCTCCAATTCAGGCGGGTTCACAGGGTCTGGGAGTGGCCACATCCTCAAGAGAGGGGGGATCTTGGACTAGAGCCATGAGAGCTGTGCAGGCCAGGCAGATGACGTAGGTCTGTGTGAACAACCAAACCTCCCCCCTTTCAATCTCTACAGTGGCCTTGCCCTTTATGTAGCCAAAAAAACATATGCAGCTTGTGCCTCCCTCAGGCCTCGAAGAACAGAGCTCAGGTGGCCAGTTTGCTGATGAATGCAGCTCTATTAATAGAAAGTACTGCTTATCTCAGAGGTGAATGACAAACATTGAGCAGATTTCTCACGGGTCTGCAAAAGATATGTATTCACCTACATTAGCTTCACTTTTTAGCAAAAGCTTCCTTTTGATGCCTTGAACCATCAACAGTTTATTATAGTTATTTCAGAGTAGAGGGTTTTTGCAGCGTTTATCATAGCATGACCATGCAGAAGTCAGGTAAGCTCAGTCTGTAGGTGTCTTGAAGTGCACTTTTCCAGACCAGGCCATCTCAGCTTAACCCAGGAGCCCTGTGAGCCCCAGGGAATGTAAACATCCTACACTCTCAGCTGGAGCCAAGACAAGGCCGGGAGTGGGGTGTTTGCGCTCTCTGGCTTACGGATGCCGTGGCAGCACAGAGGAAACGGAAACAGCACCACGTAGGAAACCAGCTTCTCTGCCATCATATCAGTTCAGCTCATTGGATACATCCGGAGGCTTTCAACTTCCGGCATGTCAGTGCAGCGGCCTGTTATCTTGAGGTTTCCATTTCTGTGTGACTTTGTCACATGTGAATTGTGAGAAATCTGCAAGATTATAACATTGGTTAAGATACTTAGTAGAAGACATTCAAAATAACCTCGATGACTGGAAAACTTTCTGGACAACAAGAGGGTTCTGTTCTCTCTGTGTGTCTAGAGTCCAGTGTGTGTAGGTGGGTGTGGTTTGTAGAACTCCGAGGAAGTGGAGCTCCATTGTGAGAATTGCTGTTGGGTCAGGAGGTGAGGCTGAAGGCTCTTTTTGAAGCTCTCTGACCCAGCAGGGTGGGACAACTCCAAATGCTTCCAAGCACTCCTGTCCAGACTAAGCTGTTGTCACGGCGACAGAGTGGCCCAAGAGGAAATGGCTATTTATACCCACAAAGTGCAGAAAAAGAGGCACTCTTCCAATGGGCGGCATTTGACTCGCATCCTACAGAAATATGACTCTGGGCCTTCACTTGGAACCACTTTCTCATTTGTCATCCAGTATAAAAAAAAAAAAGATACTTCTGCTACCATCTTGCAATGATTTACGTATTGACGTTTTGGAAAATAATGGTATGGTTGTTTCCCCACACATAGACACACCCAACACTCAAGCAACTTCTCATCCCCGAGATATGGATGGGCTCGCTCTCCATATGCAGTGTCTTGTTGTATGTGCTGTCCTGTTGTCTTGTTTCCTCTTGCTCTTCTGTTCCACAGTAACATTCAGGATGCATGCCTGGCGGTTTGTGGTTCCCACCCTCTCCCGCTGCAATTATTTCAGTCTACTTTTATTCTGTGACATCATTACAGCAGCTGCTACTTCTTAATCCACAAGGTGGCAGACTGTCTCTAAAGATGGCCTGGGAGGTGCATTTATAGAACAGACAATGCAAACACTTAAAACAAAAAACTATCTTGACAAGAACAGCTTTGAGATATTGTGTGT
>JAOTRJ010000043.1:16779542-16791262 GCA_028564905.1 Leptodoras praelongus | reverse complement strand
TGTTTACCTGTGTTGTCTTTGACTAATATTTAAATTGGTTTGATGTTCTGAAACATTTAAGTGTGACAAACATGCAAGAAATCAGGAAGGGGGCAAACACTTTTTCACACCACTGTAGATGAATGTGTTTGGTTTGGGAATATCCACATTAGATGATGGCAGTACTCAGTGGTATTCTACAACAAGTATACTTGAAGAGTATACTTAAAAATGATCTTTAAAATTATGATTCCCTTTACTGAAGATAAAGACTGATTCAAAACCTATATCACCCATGTGAAAATATAATTGCCCCCCAATATCTAGTTGTGCCACCCTCTGCAATCAAATGTTTGTGATAACCTGTGATGAGTCTTTTACACAGCAGTGGAGGAGTTTTGGCCCAATCTTCTCTGCAGAATTGTTTTATTCAGCTATAGTGGAGGGTTTATGAGCCTGAACTACCTGTTTAAGGTCTTTCCACAGCATCTCAATGGAATTCAAGTCAGAACTTTTACTTGGAAACTCCAGAACCTTTGTTTCTTTTGAGCCATTCAAAGGTGGACTTGCTTGTGTTCTTCAGATCAATGTCCTGCTTTATAACCCAACTGTGCTTGAGCTTTAGGTCACTAACTGACGGGTGGACATTCTCCTTCACGATTTTGTGATAGAGTGCAGAATTTATGGTTCCATCAATTATGACAAGTCATCCAGGTCCTGCAGAAATGAAACAGAACATCATAATACCACCACCTTATTCGACTGTAGGTATGGAATGCAGTGTTTGCTGTACACCAGATGTAACAGGAGCCATGTCTTCCATGTTTTTTAAGTCATCAGTCCACATAATATTATCCCAAAAGTCTTGTTGGTCATCTAGATGTTTTTTGTCAGACATGCGACCAGCATTTGTGTTCTTTTTGGTCAGCAGTGTTTTGAGCCTTGCAGTACTCCCATGGATGCAGTTTTTGCATTGACTGATTTGGTAGCTAAGGGGGCATTTACTTTTTCACTTGGGTGATATATGTTTTGAATAAATCTTTATCTTCAGTAAATGGAATGATCATTTAAAAGGTGCATTTTGTGTTTACTAGTGTTGTCTTTATCTTATATTAAAATTAGGTTGATGATATGAAACATTTAAATGTGAAATAGAAGAAACTGGGAAGGAAGCCGCAAAAATACTGTTAGATTTTGTCATTTTCCTCAAACCATTCACGAACAGTGTTTCAGAAACTCTTGAAATGATGAAGAAAGATTATTGACAAGCTACCATATCATCACCCGAGAGCCCAATTTCCTGAGAGTGATCACAGGAGATGAATCATGATTGTTTGAGTATGAGCCTCAGACAAAAAGACAAAGTGCTGAATGGCACACGACATCACCACCTCACCCAAAGTAAGCTTTCAGGAGCAAATAAAAACATCAGGTCACTGTTCGTTCTTTTTTTTTTACTCTCAAGGAATCGTCCATAAAGAATTCTTACCAGAGGAAAAACGCTAAATGGAACATTATACATTGGAGTTTTGGAGTGTTTAAGGAAGCGGGTTTTGCGCGTGCGACTCTTTGTGGATACTCCATCATGACGACGTACTGATGTTCCAGTCCTTCTACATCCACCCTATATCCCTGAATTAGCTCTGTGTGACTTCTTCTTGTTTCCCATGATTAAAACACATCCCCAATGAGAATTTCATTCTCCTTACTTTCTGGACAGACCTTGTATCCTGTATTTAAATACAAGAGTGCATCATAAAACACATACTATACCAATTTCCAGAAATAACTGCAACTTTAATACAATAGATCACAAGAAGAGCCTTCCAAAATTTCACAATTTCTTGTACAAAACATTATAAAACACATTTATAATGCCTCACATAAACAGAGACAACTCAGCACTGAATCCACATAAAGTAACCTACAGATAACATTAAAAATAAGAGCCCATAGTGTTGTGCTGAGAAGTGTTTGCGCTGCTCATGCTACAGTCCCTTTGAATTGGAGTTACTGCAGAGGGAGTCCAGGAAACAGATGGTTACGTTCTCCCTGCTACCTGTATAAGAGGATGCAGTAGGAAATATGTACAAGCCATGCATACACACAACCAGAGAAGAGAGTGAGAAAGAGAGGAGGGCACTGTAACTGTAATGATTCCTTACTCCTCTGTGTGCTTGTAACAGAAACAGGAAGGCGTAAATTCAAACATACACACATGCACATACTTCTATGATAGCCCGTAATCTTGTGAGTGTACACTGTAGCACAGCACAGACTTTGTAGGTGTAGTTAAATAAGATATTTCATATATTCAACATTTCACACATCCAAGCATAATTATTTCTCTGTTATCAGAGGTCAGTGACCTCATTTCTGATTGTCCCTACTGACGCAGGCCAACTCAGCCACACACTGACTAAAAATTGAGGCACTTGATAGAAGACACTTCACAAACTCTGGATTACTTACACACACACACAAAATAGTGCTAACAAATTGTGATATTTAAAATATGCTACTCATTAAAGTGATATGTTCCTACTAGGTCTGTCAACTGACTAGAATAAATAATCTCAATCACTCATTTCTGGAGCTGGTTGTAATTAATTCATAATTTTCACATTTCAACTTGCATTTCTAGATCAACTAGAAGACTGTTTAAAGAACCTTTCAACAGTTGGCTGGAACCAAAGTGCACTGTTCTGTAGAGACTGAGTGAGTGTGTGTGTAGGTGTTCAGGGTAGGTGTTTAAAATGCATCTGGAACAATCTGTACTAAACGTGCTAACTTTCTCTTGAGCGTTCCACTGCTTTCCTCACACACTTCTGCATAGGTCTATTTCTCTTTTTATTAGTGCATGTGAATTTTCCAGTGTTCCTCAATTTTCTCCCAAAGTAAATATAGTTATAAATTAATGGCCTGTAGTCTCTATTCCTATTTAAAAAACATGTACATCAATACTCAGCTAGAACAAGGTAAAGGATAACGATAGGAGAACGCATTTAAAGCATAAAAAGGGTGACATTATAAAATGTATTGTGTTAACGCATTCTAGCCACATTTGAGAAATTTCCCCGATGTGGGACTAATAAAGGATTATCTTATCTCTAACATCGCCAGCCCATAGCTCTAACGTTTCTGCACAAAATAAACCTCACTCCACGCTCAAAAAAGACTCAAGGCTCAAAAGACTCATTTAAAGTCAGGAGTCCATCTAAACTCCACAATATTCACAGAGGAAGACTGGATAGGCAAAGGTGCAACACACACCCACACAATCAAGTTAGGTAATAATTTACATCTACACTTTTGTGTGCTAAAGGAACTGTAACAGATTGAGGCAGGGTTACCAAAAGAGTAGAAAATCATCAGCTGATATTTTAAGCCTCAACGTAAACAAAATGCAAAGTGGTATTTAGTTACGGTTTTACAAAATAAAAAGCCAAAGAGTACCAAATCTCTCATTGCTATTCATTGAAGGCCAAGATGGGGAATAATATTGCTTCGAGTTACGCCCATTACTAATCCCCAACACTGTCAGCCCTATAATCAGGCTAATTTTCTCAATCCACCATTCCAACATTCTCAAAGAGGTACAGTTTCGACATATTCCTCTGTGTCTCCCATACACTGCTGATGGCTCCTAGATAACATTGTTGTTTTCCACTCCCCTACTTCCCTCCTGTCCCCCCCTTCTATCTCTTCATCAGGTCTGCTTGGACTCCCCTGCTTCAGAGCTCTAGTTATTCTTACACTCCTGTTCAGTGGGGATTCCATTCTGCTTGCCCTTGTCCCCAGGGAGCCTCTCCTCTTCTGTGGCCCCCAGATGAAGTTCTCAGGAGGTCGGTAGTGGCGCTGGGCGAAGCGCAGCAGTGCACGTCTCTGGCTGTGCTTTCGCAACGTGTAGACAAAGTACTCGAGCGCACTGTGCCGCATGTTAACCAGCGTGCCCTGCACCAGAGCCTCGTCCAGCAGGAGGTGCACCAGAGGCAGCTTGTAGTTCTCGAAGCCCAGCTCGCCCAGGCTCTTCAGGATGCGTGTGATCCGCAGATAATTGTGCTGAGACCTGTGTGCGAAAAACAGGAACGCTTTGGTTGATTGGCGTTTTTTTAAACTTAATAAGATTAATTTTGCAGCTCAATGCAATACCCTGTAATTGTGCACTCACGCAGACGCTACAAAAAAAACCATACAAAACGCAGCAAAACACAGCTTGAGAAAAACTACATACATACAGTATATATAGGACAATATAGAAAAAGCTAGTTGTGGAACAGGAAGAGCAGGAATGCCAAGTCAAGGTCTGGACAAGGAAGGTTGCACACAGTGTACACTCATTTGCATCTTCAACTCAGTCTACAAAAAGCAATGATCCATTTACACATGCTCATGTTTTTAAACTTGCTAATTGATATTATGCAAATACTCTTCTCAGCTTTGTCAACAAGAATAGTGAGAAAATGTGACTGAGGCCTCAGGGATGCGGTGCTGGTGGTGCAGGATACACATAGCCCTTTTCGAACCAACATGGAATGGGTTCTTTAACTGGTTCCGTTTGGAATTCTTGGAAGAGTGGAGGTATCTAGTGAAATGGCCCCCAATTCGACCCGTTTTAAGTAGAACCACTGTAATCGAGGATGTGTGGTCTATGGAGGGTGTTGCACAATACATGTAGAAGACTATTCTGTGCAATGTGAATGGTATGTCAGATGCTTACCAGTTTGGACACAATTTTTTTGGAACCAAATTTTTTCCAAATCAATTTAATTTTGATTGAAATGCTTTCGAATGGTTCAAAAGTAGTTGCATGACCAGGAACAGAACCTGTTCTACATTGGTTAAAAGGGGCTAACAGAGTACCTTGTAGTGGTGGAGGGAAGATATGCAAATGTGAAATAGATAATAAAATGTTAAACAGATTGGAAGCTTGAGAGTTTTACAGGAACAGAACCTCTTTAGTTTGAGCTCTGTACTGATCATTCCTGATCAAACATGTTTTACAGTTTACAGAAATAAATTCTCACTCATTACTTAGTACTTAGTTAAGCTCGTTTTCAGTGAGTGACACTGGCGTACATCTCAAAGCAAGCTGCATTATAGAATAATGGCATGTTTCACAGTGTCTACAGTTTGTAGGGGTAGGGGTGGATCAGTGGTTAAGGTGTAGGGTTACTGACTTGAGTGTAGGGGGGTTCAAGCCCCACCACCATCAAGCTGCCTCTGTTGGGCCCCTGAGCAAGGCCCTTAACCCTCAACTGCTCAGGTGTATAAATGAGATTAATGTAAGTCACTGACAAATGCCGTAAATGTAAATGTGTGGAGGAACATCAAGCAACAGATTTGTCTAGGGACTGTTGTTCCTAGACAAATCCAGAATGTGAACACACCCAATCCCAGTTCCTCAAAATATTCTACAAAATAACCAGGAACTGGAAATGGGTGTATTCACATCCTGGAATTTTCCTCAACATCTTCAGGAACCTCAGATAAAATGCAACCAATGTTTATAGAAAAAGAGTCTGGATCCAGATCTCACTCATTCAGGTGTTGGAAACGATCTTTCCAGTTTGCAGCACGGGCTACGTTTCCATTCTTATCTAGGAGCTTGATCCCAAAGAAGTCCAACATGATAGCGTACGCCAGCACGAAACGCCGCTTGGCTTCTTGAGTGTTCTGGAATTCCTGTTCACGATATCAGAGAATGATTCTGCTTATTGATCAAGAATTGTCTCAGCCAATCATATACCAAAAACTTCACCTCAAGAGATATACACTGAATGTACAATTTTAAAACCCTCTCATGATCAGAGAGATAAAAAGTTTTAAACTTTAGCCTTTACCTTAATCTCATCCTGAGTGAGTTCAGGGGCATAGAAATTGAGACCTTGTTCCCTGAGTGGGAAAAGCCTGCAAGAATGGACAGACATTATTGCATGATCTTCATGTATAAAGAGGATTGCAACAAATCTTTTGAATCCTTTTAGCAAATCTATTACAAATTACAGTCACAGTGTAATCATCCCTCACTTTTCAAATAAATACACAACATGTTACTGCACACATAGACACAGACATAAAGAGACTCAGAAGCTGCAGGACTTTAAAAACACTAAAATCACTGAAAAGCTCTCAGCTCTAATAACTTCTGCTGGAATGGCCATGAGTGACTTACCAGGACAAAGGTGGTGCAGAAAATGAGAGGACATAAGAAAGGGCAATCGGCCTCTCTGCCGGCTACTTGATGCACTGTGCCGATGCCATTAAACAGAAAATGGGTACCCTCAGCCCTAGGCTTAGTTCTGTTCTGTCTTGCCACTTCTGTCACTCTTTTCTTCCAAAAGCAGTTCTGACTAGATGTCTGCTTTGTGTTTTTGAACTTGCTAACTGACATTATGCAAATAATTCTTAGTTTTGTCAGTTACAAGTGTAAGAAAGGGAGTGTGAGAGTGGGGGTAGTGATGATAAAGTTGCTAGCATATGTGTGAGGTTTGATTTGGTTCTGATGATTCCTGCAGGGCCACAGAGCTTACAGCCATATACCAAACCTGTCACCCAGCAGGCCTCAGATCACATGGAGCATTTACTCAAATTACAAGTTTATTCAAAATTTCATGTAAATGTCTGCAAGAGTCAGCAAAGTAAAATGTTAACCATGTGATAATCAGGGCATCAGCCATACCTGAACACAACCCCAAAAAAGCTATTCATAGGCAAACCTTCTCATCAGTGTTATTTAGGTTTATCTTTAGCATTAACATTTAGATTTTCCTATAAACAGAAACTTGGATACAACATTCTCAAGTATCAAATGTCATCAAAATTCATTGATCCTTGTTAACGGCAGAAAAGACCCTGAAAAGGACACTTGTCACGCACCACAAGTATGAAACAGAAAGTCACTTTTAAATGCAGTAAGAAACAGGAAAAGAATGCTGGAGGTTTGACTTTACCATTGTATATATGTGTGATTGTGCTCAAGCTTGTCGTAGTCACCCTTCCATTTGGTGAGAATCTCTTCAATGTAGATTCCTGCAGGGACAGAAACAAACCTGCACTATATCAGGTGGCAGAGGAATCATAATACACAGATGGGAAGCAAGCTTCAAATCACAAACAATCATTGATCTTCAGTAACTGCTTCATCATGGTCAGAGTTGTGTTAAGAGTCATGTTAACACACATTTAACAAGTATAACACAAGTAAAAGCCCCTAAATCCCATACATCCTTCAGGCAGTTATCATTTCAGTGTGCTGCTTCCAATGATGGGAATTTGTTACAAAAATCTCAAAAACTAGATATACTCATATCAGTTACTGCTTTTAATGACTTAATCAAAGGTATTTTGAATGACGCTAATAATTGTTTTATGTGATTTTTTTTGTGTGATGTTTCTGTCCCCTCTTTTCTTCCTTTTCCCTCTGTCCCTCTCCTGCTCGCTTTCCCACTCCTTTCTATTTCCACCTGTTCTTAATGTCTCACCTGTTTAAATAAAGACAAAAATAAAATAAATAAAATGGAGCCAGAGCCTAAGCTGGAGGAAACCGGAGAACCTAAAGGAAAGCCAAACAGACACAGGGATTACATGTGAAGCTCCATACAGACAGTTATCCAAAATCTGAACCTAGGACCCTGGATTCTACCCGCTGTGCTGCACAAAGGAACACTGTGTAAATGTCACACCAGTTGCTCATGCATGAAATGAGACATGAAATGCAATAAAAGATGCAAGCAGTGCCATGAAAAGACATGGGAAACCTAATCATACATGTATAGCTGTATATAAACAAATAATCCCAGGATTTAAGACCATTTCTGTGTGGATGTGTTTGTGTCCAATCTTTTCTCCAGATCCTGTTTAATCCACTTTTTGATCACTGATGCCTCATCTGAAGACCACCTGGCAGAATAAAAATCTGCCTAAACACATTGAGGAAGGAGGAGAACGCCATGATGTTGTTTGCGACTATGCATAGGATGGGCCTCCTGAGAGTGCTCAACTGAGCTCAGGCTGTTTCATCACTCACACAGATCAGTGCAAATGATGTGGTTTTATGTACTGCTATATGATCGTTCGCACTGTGTGATAGATTTATACCACAGGTTTGGTGTTTGGTATTCAAAAATGCATTACCTACACAGGGAAAAGGTCTGAATAGTCATTTTCACACCACAACTGTGAATGCGTTTGTCATAAACCACAAAAGAAACAATGTGTGAGTGGTGATCATCAAGACATATGGAACCTTGCAAACAAAACCCTGGCAAACTTCTTGAAATATTCTACTAAAATATGCTGATTAACGGGGACTGCAGTGCCACTGGATGTATTGAAATACCTATGGAATTTTCAGAGGAATACAGGGGTTAGCACTAGAGTTCCCTAGTGAGCGAGACCAAGTTACTTAGTCTGTCAGGAAAGACATCTCACTGGTACTATAGACAGAATAGCCAGGTAACAATTTAAAGACATGTTCTGGGATTAAATGGTTTATCATGGTTTGGGTCCACATGCCACAAGCTTCAAAGTACTTCACAATAAAATAACATACTTCACAATAAAATAATATCATTTCTCTTTAAAAGTACAGACTAAGGGCCCATCACCAATTCACCTTACGTGCATGTCTTTGGACTGTGGGAGGAAACCGGAGTACCCGGAGGAAACCCACGCGAACACGGGGGAGAACGCAGAAATTTCCCAGGTCGCCCCACCCGGGGATTGAACCCGGGTCCTTCTTGCGGTGAGGCGACAGCGCTATCCACTGCGCCACCGTGCCGCCCATAATTGTCCTTAAAAATGACAAAATCACTTTGATCTTTCTTAATTGGAGAAAAGATTTCTTAGTTGGAGAAAACAGGACTGAACAAGTTTCTTAATATGTACTGAAAACTGTAAGTGAGAGTCACTGCTAATCAGTAAAGTTCTTCTGACTGATCACCTCAGTCCTATGAAGAAATATTTCTATCCTGATGGGCATGCTGATAGGGGTGGTCTCTTTCAGGATGACTGCCCCGTTCACAAGACACAAGGACTTTGGAACAATGTTTTAGATAGTGCTCTACATCACCTACAAACCAGGGAAAATCTCATTTGAAAGAATGGTATTCATCCTCCCAGCACAGTTTCACAGACTTTGTGAAAAGTTCCTGTGGTAGCTTGTGTCACCTAACACCTTACCAAGACACTATATCAGCTTTTCTTTTAATTAAGCACTTGAGGTCATGTCATCATTCTTCTTCCATTTTTTAACCAATATTTAACAGTATCAGAGGGCAGTAATGGTCTTGTGGTTAGGGTCTCTGCCCAGTAATAGGAGGGTCCCGGGTTGGATTCCTGCGGTTGACAGTAGTTGGCTGAAGTGCCATTGAGCAAGGCACCGAACCCCCAATGGCTCCCTGCGCCCTGTGGCTAGGGCTGCCCACCGCTCCAGGCATGTGTGTTCACTGCCCCCTAGTGTGTATTCACTAGTGTGTCTCACTGCACGGATGGGTTAAATGCGGAGGTTCAATTTTGCTGTGTGCAAGCACAGTGACAAAAATGTGTCACTTTCATATCCTTAGACTTCACCAATCCACATAGCACCCATAACCCCACATGTCTGATATGGAATATAAGGTTTGTCTTTAGGTGCGTGTTGCCCTTCCTGCTAGCACCCCCTGAAGTGGGTTGGACTCAAACACTTATTGGGTAAAAGCTCAATATTTTGAAAATTATGACCTTTTCATGGCAAATTGGCCTCTGAGAGGTCAATACCCGAGATCATTATGATTCATTTGTGGACACCAAGCACACCAAGTTTCATGATTTTTTTTTCCATTTGGTCTGCAGCTGACACACATTTGGTATGCTTATTTCACTTCATTCTTGCTATTCACTCTATAAAGCAGTCATATTCTGCACTTGTATATCAAACTTGTCTACATATTTCACATTAATGTCTAAGTCTAATGTCTAAGAGTATTAAGGTACAATGAACTACAATTACCATATCATATTCAAGTGCCAGTTCCCTCTGGTATTTAAAACTGAACACCTATATCATTTTCAGGGAATTTCTTTTTTGCTCTTTTGATCTGAGAGGATTTTTGCAGAAAGGGTGAAATCAGATAGAATGCCAAAGTTAAAGTTAACTTTAAAACATATTAATCAACCTTTTAACACTGCATCCTGTATATCCTTCTTGCTAACACGCTGGCTCTCCAACACTTACACACAATCATTATCTCATATAATGGCATAAAGCATATTTCAGACTTGAAGTTTAGAAATGCTATTTATTATGAAATATGAACAATGGCTACCTCAAATCAGGAAACAGCATCCAAAAAGCATACATTTTACACTGCCCTTCTACAGAGTGTCTTACAGAAGATTACACATACTTACCATCTGGGACCAGAGGAATCTTATTCAGATAGAATCTCAGATTGCGGTACTCATTTCTCAGACGAGGCTCCTTGTAATTCTAGGTAGACAGAAAAACAGAAAGGAGGAGAGAAGCGGAGAGATAAAGAAAATGTCCTGAGGCTGAGATGAACTCATTATGAGCTTGGTTGGAGTGAGGAAATTACACATCTGTCAATTTGAACCCACAGTTATTTCCAGTGCTTTAAACTTGACACAAAACATGTAACACATCTATAACTGGATCTGAAGATGCATCAGAGTGTCTCCTACTGTAATCTACTGACTTTCACTCCATTGTTCCTGGTGTAATATATCAAATAGGTTATAATGTGAAAAAAATAAATGACACTCAAAAAAAGCAAAAATCCATTAAAAGAGCATCCATTTCAGAGTACAGCGCTGTAGCTTGGAAAAACAGCGAAGAGAGTGGGTGAAAATTTTTACCGGATAACTATGGCGGTACTTGTACAGGTCCTTTGCAGCATAAAAGCTTCTCTTCATCTTAGTGGATGACTCAGCCGTGTCATTAAACTGTGTGGGACAGAAAGACAAAAAATGAAAATAGGCATAAAGAATGTATGAATGAGTCTGCTCATGAGTCTAACGCTTAGTGCACGACTCCACAGAGACACACAAGTTGCGCTGATTGAAAATGAACATTTAGTTGAAACTCCATGTACGTTCCTGTACATTTTTAGGTTTTCCCCTTTCTTGATCCTCGATTATACTCATGTCAAAATGCAACAGTCTAACCTGATTGCGTATGCATATTACAGATAGCAGCATGTGGCCAAAAAAATGGGACTGGATTATGGTTGGACAAAGAAATGTAGGTAGCTGTAACACTGTAAATATTATTTTTGTTAATATCTTCAAATATAAATGTTATCCACTTCACACATCAGCAAATGGCTAGGTTCATCTTTCACTTTCTTATTTATTCTGTCAACTAAAGTTTTCTTTGTGTGTGTGTGTGTGTAAAATCTAGTCAAATGTTCACAGAAGGGAAAACTATAATACACACTTATTCACTTAATAAACGCTGGCATACTCTGAATCATTCAACTGATGAATCCAAAACTGATCAAGTAAAATCTAAATTTCTTTTACCAACATGAATATGAGTGAAGCAAATTTATTACCTATGGAAAAAGACTCACAGGTGATCCATGGCGAATGCACTTCAGTATTTACGCTACAGTCTTGTTTACAGCAGAACAGATTAGTGTTGCATTTTATACAAAACAAATGCATGATGGGCGGCACGGTGGCGCAGTGGATAGCGCTGTCGCCTCACAGCAAGAAGGACCCGGGTTCGATCCCCGGGT
>JAOTRJ010000043.1:16727226-16741379 GCA_028564905.1 Leptodoras praelongus | reverse complement strand
GAAGAAGAACAAGAAGAAGAAGAAAAAACTGCAAATAAGACGGACAAAGCTGCCAGTCTCTTCAACTCTTCACACTCGATCACTCGGTTGACTCACAGGTTGAACTGACAATCTCCAAAGAGTTATGGTTGGAAAGAAGAGGGAGGGGAAAAAAGAGCAGTACGTGGATAAACTCTCTGTGTGCTCTGGCGGTTGGTCAAGGGAGGGGAGATGGAGGGCTGGAGGGATGCTGCTCCATTTATTGTCCTCCACCCTCCCTCACTCACTCACTTCCAGAGCTGGGTACTGAGGGTCTGACCAGAAGGAGGTCCCACCCAGCCCCCCATAGTGGTCCCGGGCTGCCCAAAGGCCATGGGGGCACCGTTCAGGTTCAACCCAGACATCTGCTGGTTCATCTAGTGAAAAAAAGAGAATGAGAAGAGAGACATAATGAACTTGAATATTACAGAAACCAGGTATTACCTGGTGTTAGCAGACAACATACTGCAATTCTAATCTCCTTCTCATTCTAGCAATCAATCTATGTTTTTATTTTGGAGCAGGGCTTCACATCTCTTTTTTAAAATATATTCCAATCTTAGTATGTTGCTCTAAAATCATGCTTCAAGAAAGATAGACAAAGTAATTAGAGTCTGACTGAACTCCTCTTTGCCCAAAAAGCAGCAAAGGTGTACACTGAAAATCTATTCTTGGCTCACCTTCCATGTCCTTTAATACCTCAAGAGCACTGTATAACTCAGCCACAAATCTAACTGAAGTTCACACCAGGCACAAAAGACTGCAGCTTCATCTGAGATCTGTTACCTCAGATATAGTTGCTCTAAGCAGAACAGCCAAAAACGTCTATACTATAGCAGTGGCTTTTTGAATATTCTATTGAATACCTTTAAATCCAAGACAGATGCAAAGGGTAACTGCAATGAGGGGACTTTAATTATGGTTGCATTTATGCATACTGGATGTATAAATACATAATTAACCTTGTAGTGCGTGGGCTTGGAAATGGAGTGTGTACATGTTTGGATGCACTGTGCAGTGAGGACTGAGTGATGAAACATGTCAAGTAGGGCTGTCATGGTCACTGCAATTTGGCAATACACTGAAATACCAGAAGAACTGGTATTCCAGTTAATACTTAGTAGGTCCCCCATGGGATCTTGGACGGAACATTGCACAGTCCTCACACTGATGTTTATTGAGGCCCCAGCATTGAATTCCGATGTTACTTGAGGCAGTGTTGCATGCCTATCATGTGAAACGATTCTTGCCAGCCAACGCACGTCACATTCTCCCAGAATCAAAGTAAGTTTGAGGTTTTGCCAGAATTATTGTAGTTATGGTACATGCATGAAATGCTCATATGTGAAAATCCAAACTTTGCTTCTGCTGCCAAAATGCTATGAGCCATCTCATGAGCTCCAACTACTGTGTTGCCATTCTCACGGCAGAAATAACTCTTGAAGCTTCCATAGATGTTTATAGCTTCATAAACATTGGCGGACACAACCAACGACATGCATAGGTTATATTTTGCCAGTTTTTCTGGTACTTCAGGGTATATTCAGAACAGAAAAATATTTATTTGGGCAGGTTTTACATATATTGTTTTTTTTTATATTTGGAACACACACTGTGAAAAACACACACTGTGGGTTTGTCCCTTTGGGGACCCTTAAATAGTTTATTTAGAACCCTAGTACAGAGTTTCCTCATTAGATGGCCCTTTAGGATGACAATAGCCTTTATCCAAAGAATCAAAGTGTACATGTAACAGGATGTAAAATATGATGGTATACAAAAGCAAAGTGAACCTAATTTACCAGCCAATGAGAAGGTGAGGCAACTATCCAGGTAAAGGTTTCTGCTGAAATAAAAGTGGGCCAAATAAAGTGCACTGTAGCTTTCTGTAACTTTAAACTGCTGTGCTGTGGCTGAAGTGATGAGCCAATTATAGGGCAGGAAGTGGAATACATCACACTGACATATCATGAGTACCTGTTCTATTGCCTGTCCCCAAGATACCACAGTCATTTTCTGTGTTGCAAAGCAATGATGGGTCTAATTAATAGGACCCTCAGTTTGAATGAGCACCATTAAACAGTAGGTGACGAAGATTAGAAGCCGTTAAATGATCTTTCACATCCTGATGGGAGAATATGACTCTTAGATAAAAGAAGCCCTCTTTAGATGATGGCATCGTTGTAAATGATTAGAAGCATCACTGATTAATTTGTAGAATCAAATACTGTAAATGTCTGGCATGAAATGTCTAGTTACAATGACATTCTTAAATTCAATGTGCATTTAATAACATTGGTGCTTTGGGATATCTCTATACTGTCTTTAAAGTGCACTAGCTGGGCATGGATTTTCTGATGTGGCCATCGTTCGAATGAAAGCTCAGTCCTCTGAGATGAGATACAGTGAATTAGCTAAGACCATTGTGGGCTGAAAAAAGTGCTGCATTAAGTGTTTGGCATGCTGAATCTCCAGCAAATGCTTCCGCATGATGCCATCAGCAGATTCAGTATCTTTGTGTCTGACTACATTATAAATATAGCAAGGCAAGTTTTTTTTTTACCTGTCCCATGCTCCACTGGGTCTGCTGGCCAGGCGGCATGGTGTACATGTTCTGTGGCGGCACAACACCTGCTGGCATTGCTCCAGTTTGTGCTCCCATCATGCCAGGTGCCACCCCCATTACTCCTGCTGGGGCGTTTCCCATAAAGCCATTGGGCATAGTCATGCCAACCATCATTCCAGTATTCTGGCCCATCATAGCCCCACCCTGGCCCATAACTGCACCCATCATGGTGGTAGGTGGCAGGGGGGTGCCCATAGCTGGAAAAGCCTGGAAGTTACCTTGAGGCTGAGCTGGAAATGGCATCTGAGATGTACCAATGAACATAGCCGCTGTAGGGAGAGAGAAAACAAAGTGAAAAACCTGCATAAACACCCTTACAATGGCATACACACAAACAACAACAAAGATCAGCCAGCACACAAACACCAAGATAAATAGCATACAAAAGAAGCATACAAAAGCCCACACACAGACCCAAAATGAAGCATGAACTAATACACAGTGCTGGGTCAATTCAATTAAAGTGAACTGAAATGAGAAAGGAAGAAGGAGGTGTGTTGGCTGAAAGGGCTTATTAACAGGTTGACAGTGGAGAAATGACAGAGCCTTTATTTGGAGGCTGAACTTTTTGGGAAATATACTATTTAAAAGAGTGCTATTTGGAGCCTGAGCAAGGGAGTGGCGTTTAACTGTGTTCAGCAGTATCACAGTGCTGAATCATAGAACCATTTAATGGCTAAATTACTGATACTCACATTCAATCATGGGCTACAGGCTGTCTTCAGCAGGCTGGCAACAGAAATTCTGCTGCTTTAGTGGCTTCAGAGTGTTTAAGGAAAGGCAGCAATATTGCTATAAGCACAGAGGCTACTAGTTTAATGCAGTAGTAAGTTGAAAGTGCTGTAGAAGTGTTAAACTATTTTATCAAGTGTACCAAGCAACAACGATAAATGCAATATTGTTTCTTTTTCGTACCCAAGTGTATACATTATACATTTTTAATCCAACTTTTTTGCAGTAAACCTCAGCAACATTTTACTTTCCGGCCCAACATTACTGAGATGGTATGACTGTATAAACAGTCCTGTAGTCTATGTGGTCTGATATCTCTGCATACCCCTGTTAAAATGGCAAGTTTTTGTAATGTAAAAAATTTAAACCAAGACAATCTAAGTCAAACTTTTTTTAAACTTTCAAGGAGAAATGTGGAGAAATCTACAAAAATTAAATGATAAACAATCAAAATCATACTTGGGATAAAAACTTACAATAACCTGGTCACATAAGTGTACGCATCCTTTTAAAATGGGGGTGTGGCTGTGTTCAGAATGAACCAATAACAAGCAATCTCAGGTTAAAAGTAATTATCATACAGCTATCATCAATGAAATTATTGTGATGAACCCCAAATAAAGACCAAAGTGTGGTATCCTGCTTGTGGATAGGTATCTATCAGGAGAGGTGTATAAAAGAATTTCCAAAACATTACCATGGAACACCATGAAGGCCATCATCAATAAATGGAGAAAATTGAACACCACAGCAACATTTACCAAGAACAGGATGTCTTTCAAGAATTCACAAAAAGACAAAAAAAAAAAAAAAAAAAAACGTACTAGGGAGGCTGCCAAGAGACCTACAGCATCATTAAAGGAGCTGCAGGGATATCTGGCAAGTACTGATTACTCTCTGCATGCGACCATCACTCCTATTCTTCAGATGTCTTGGCTATGGGGCAAGGTGGCTAGACGGAAACCCTTTCAGACCAAATACATCCAAGCCCAACTAAATCACTCCAAACCACATGCCAAAGTGCATGATGGTCTGATGAGACCAATTTCAAAAAGCATTCAGAATTCCAAGAGGTATGTTTGGCACAAAACGCACATCACCAAAGGAAAACCATATCCATGGTGAAGCATGGTGGAGGCAGTATCATGCTTTAGGGCTGCCTTTCTCCAGTCAGAACTCTGGCTTTTATCAATGTAGAGTAATCATGAATAGCTACAAATATCAGATGATTTTAGTGCAAAACATTCAGTCATTTGCTAGTAAGATGAAGATGTAAAGGAATTTCACCACTCAGCATGACAATGGCCCAAAGCACACATCCAACAAAGGAATGGCTTAAGCAAGGGAAGATGAATTTTGAATGGCCTAGACAGAGCCCAGACCTGAATCCAACTAAAATTCTGTGGGGTGAACCTGAAGCGGGCTGTGTATAGGTGCCCTATCAGCCTGACAGTTCTAGGATGGGTTTGCAAGAAAGAAAGAAAATATTGAAGGGGATCTATTTCAGAAAGTGACCATAATTTCGCCTGTTTGGGTTTTGTGCAAGTGCATGATCAGTAATGATGTGTCATTTGTGAGCAATGTGTTAAATTTCAATGAATTTTTTGTATGACTTCCGAAACAATGAATCCCGGTGAGCAATTCATTCATTTTTCATTCATGCACTCCACTCAGTGATCTATTCAATTCTGCACAAATTTAAACTAAATTAAATGGTACTAAACCTTGGGCTCAGTTATAGTTGTATTATTGACATAGCCTGCACACTATTCTCTACACACACTCATGCATATATTACTAAATATTTTATACATCCATTATAGTTTTACACATACACATTTATTAAAATGGCATTTATTTATTTTAAAATAAAAACAAACCAAAAATGTATTAATTAAAAAAGATTTAAATAGCTAAAACATATATAAGGTTAACAAAACACAATGTACTTAACAATCAAATAGAAAAAAGAATAAACAAAGTGTATAAACTTAAAACATCTTTGAGGCCTCCTTTTTAACAAACATCAGTAATACAATGTTCCAGCTCTGTGGCAGAGCGCCGACATCATTAATGGGCTGGCGGTGCATGTCAGCCTGAGAGAGTATATCTGCTTTATCGTGAATAACTGAAGGCTAAATTCATTACAGTGGCAATTTATTCTGGCCTAATTACTAATACTAATAATAAGGTGACTAAAGACATTTTACAAACTATTTTACATAATTTCCAAAATTTCTATTAACTCTCAATCTTGTTAAATGTTATAAGCTATTGTATATGAATTCTTCTGTATTTATTTATTTAATGTTTCCATTTATATAAACCTTTATTTTTTTGCTCATATGTTCCTATCTATCACTGTGAGCTGAATTTTATGTATAAATGGTGCAGTAAATCAGCTCAAGACATTTTATACTACCCTCTAGATTGTTTTGTCTCTACACTTTTTTTTCCTCATATTGTTTCTTAAAGTTCTTAAACTCACATAATGGCTTTTCTTAATAATAAAAAAAGGGTGACACCAACTAAGTGGAAAAGCTAGTCTGGAGCTCTGAAACAGAGAAAATCCTTCATTTTATGCTTAGATCTCTTACATCCATATTTGTGAGATGACCGGCATGGAGAGAAGGTGTGGTGTGCTATGGTATGTACCTTGGGATTGTTGTGGGACAGTGCTGGACCCATACAGGGAGAGGATAGAGTCCTTGGAGAGAGGTTTCTTGGTAGAGTCCTCAGCTTTGTTGCTGCTGTTCTCGCTGAACAGATCCAGATCAGACTGGACTGGAACGGCTCCTGCTGTGGCCGCAGTGCCCGAGGTAGTTCCCACACCAGGGCCTGCAGGTGTGTTCCCAGCTGCTTTAGTGGAATTGACCTGCACAGATCAGAGAACATGATCAGCGTGGTGATATCATGCTGTATACTGCACAATATGCAACTTGAGATGTAATACCTTTATTATAACTCTCATTGCTATAAGCTAAGGACTGTGCTGCTGCACACCTGAAAATAATAAATAAGTTGCTACTAGAACAAAATAAAAACCGTGACTCCTAACATATCCTAACTGTATTTGTTGTTGTAGCGCATCTACCTAAAGGTTTGATATGTTGGAATACTGTGATGCTTTTCTGCACACCATAGTTGTAAAAAGTACTTATTTGATTGACTGTAGACTTCCTATCTGCTAAACCCTGGGCATTTTCATCCACTCCTGACGACTGGATGTTTTTGTTTGTTTTTCATACCATTCTGTGTAAACTTTAGACACTGTTGTATTCGGAGATCCCATGAGATCAGCAGTTTCTGAAACACTGAAAGCTGTCTGTCTAGCACCAACAACCATGCTGTGGACAAAGCCAATGTGATCACATTTTCCCCCTGTTCTGATATTTGCTGTGACCATTAACCAAGGACCGTGACCTGTGACTGTAGTTGAGGGTGGGGGTGGGGCTTATTTATTATCTAACGTGCATGTTTGTGGGAGGACACCGGTTTCTGAAAGTGGCATAATAGTCATTTCTGGTAAATGGTATCCAGTTGCCTGTAAAGGAAGCTGCACACTGCCCAATGGCCAAATAGCCCCAACATTTTAATGCCGCTTGCAGTACTTAGAAGCTTCAGAAAACGAAGTGCTAGCTAACTGCCCAGGCTATTTTTTTCCTCACATCTCACCACAGCCCCTCCCCTCCTGTAACTTCCAGTCATAGGAGTCTCAATTTCAAATGTTATCTTGAGCTGACATTAGTAATGATTTAGAACATTAAACCTGAGACAATTGGTAAAGTTAAACCATTTTACAACAAACTAATGCTGTAACAAGCTAGCTATCTAGCAGGTTACTCATCAGAGGTCTGCAGTTCCTCTACAATGTATTTCACCACATTTATCTTGCAATAGATGTTGGAAAATGCCAGCTTTCTTATGCTGTAGAGTTGAGGTTTCACTTCCCACAACTCAATCAGGCATTCTTCTCATTCCTGGGCCCAGAAACCAGCCATTATAAAGGTAAAAACCTATGACCAAGTGAGTAATGGACAGCTATATAACCTAACATTGACATTAAAAAAATCATACATGCTGACATTCTGAATATGGATAGTCTTAGTTGTCAAGGGAACACACTCTCAGTGTTGTGGTTTTGGTCACACTTTACACTCCACCAAACCCAAATGGACTTGAAAATCTCCAGCCAACAAACACAGACTGATGGCAGACACTTGCTGGTGGTTGGAGTCAGGCAGCACAGAATCTACCACAGCATCTACACAATATAATACCAAAATATAACAGCTGTTACTTATATTTACACTACATTTATTCCACCATGGCTACCCAAGCTAATTAGATCCCTGCTCCAAATCTTTTTTCAAATCCTTTTATAAGGTGATTCAGGCTGATACTGCCAAATGAGCAGTTTAATAACCAGTCAAGCACTTTATGAGACATTTTAAGATGGAAGAACTCTAGCTAAATATAGGATACACCAAGACCTTATGGTTTCTACTCCATCTCTATTCAGTCATTAAGGGAAAGCAATTTACTCTACAAATCTGTGTAGAGACAGGTGTAAAGCAAGGCCGCTCAAGAGTTGTGCTTAGTTTTGAGGCTACATTATGTAGCTAATTACTATACCTTTCACCCTCTATCGCTTTCCCACAAGCTCATCACTCAAAGGCATGAAACCAAGAATGATGAGGAAAGAGGGAGGCTACACAACATCATTTGGATGCAAATGAACCGAGCAAAAACAAAGAAGAATGGCTCAGCTCCACTGCTAGAGGCCCAGTAAAAGACGACTGATGAACAAGTAACTTGGAAAAACAAAAAGAGTGAAAGGGCACAAACTCAGACACTTTGTCACACCTCAGTTCATCCGTTGCCTATATGTCAGTGCTCCAAAGCTGCAGGGCTGAAAGGTGGTGTTCAGGAGGTTGGAGAAGCAGTGATGTCTCTGAGGACAGGGGGTGAAGGAATGGGGTGAAGTCATAATCAGAATATTAGCACTTTTCCAGCACAGAACAGTACTGATGGAAAGAAATCCAAACCTGGGACTGGGCATAATGCTTTTCGTGACTGTCCACTGAGGATCAGGTGCTGACTAGTAATATGCACAAGAAGTAGAATGATAAGCTGATTGACTCAGCCAAATCTAAATTCATTGTAAAATCCTTGACACAGTGCATATAAGTCTGCATACCTCTGGTTAAGATGCCGGGTAGATTTTTCCTAGTTTTATGTGAAATTACAAGCTATAAAAATAAAGTAATATATATATTAAAGTGTAGCTGTTTCTATAGGATTTTGTTGACATCTTAGTTGTATCCGACTTCAAAAGCCATGCTCCACAAAGAGCTTACAAAGCATGACCAAGAGCTCACTGTTGAAAGGGATTGTTTAGGCAGGTGTACAAAAGAATGTCCAGGGCAGATGTATCATGGAACTCAGTGATGATCATAAATGATTACATGGAAGCCAATACATGCTTATTTTGAGAAAACATACATACAATCACCCTAACCATTTGGCAAAATGCATTATGGTCTCATGAGAACAAGCTGAATTGTTCATTGCTTTGTGTCTTCTCTAAGGTGCTCTTACCCATGATAAAATCATTGCAACATATTACAAAAATATTGAGGGGAAAAAAGTGCATATCTTATGACATCTCCCTTCCAGAGTGAGCCGAACAGACAGATGTGCCAATACTTTAATCCCAAGTGAAAATATTCATGTCACGTGATACATTTTTTACATCACGCTAACCGTGCAAGTAATATTTTTAAATCATGCATTAATCAAGGTTTTAATGCACATTTTGATTTGTGCTGTTCATGCAGGTAGGCATCGTAGGATGTTTATCTATTTTAAGGGAAATGACTGTTGAATGATGTTGCCTCATTATTCACTTGACTTTATTTGATAAAAGTGAAACATGAAAGATGATTTATGTCTTTTAATTTTTTTTGTACTTTAAAGGGAACTGCACAGTGTGTAGGGAGCTAGGGAACATGGGTATATCACTTCACCAGAAGGTCTATGTGACTGGCTGATTTGATTTTACCTCAGAGACCTGTCCCCGCAATGGAAGGGAAGGATTTTGCATATGTCCGTCGACATTAAACTGATGTAACATACAAAAAATATAGCAAACCAAAAAGCGAAAGAACTTCTTCATTCTCCATTGCTCCTTTTAATCTTTAGTAACTGTTTATGTCAGTTAACAAGCTAGGAAATCCTAACACTGAACACGAGATATCAGAGCACTGTGCATGAGAAACAAGAACCAAAACATACATTACAATGTCTAAATACATCATCTACTGTTCATAGACATTTCATTACATTTATTTCAAAAGTGCCTACAGCATACAAAATTAGTCTGAACAGTGTTTGATTTATCATGCTAAATATAGCAGAGTGCTGTCTTGTAGAACACCAATGTAATGGACACCAATGCAATGGACCCTTGCATTCGGAATGCAGCCTAATGAGTAATGTAACAGTCAATTTCGGAATGTTTGTACTCACTGATGGTGCAGCTGGTTTGTGTAATTTAACTAAGTATTAATTAATTCATGTTAAAATTCTTAGTGCCTTTATTTTTTTAACCGTGATTTGTGATTTTAATAACACGTTAATTAACATTAACAAGTTAATTTGACAGCATTTTTATTTCTAAAGTGCTTTTAACAGTGGACATTGTCCCAAAGCAGCTTTACAATGACATAAAATCCAGACATAAATTTAATTTGTATAGATTTTATCCCTAAACTTTATTCCCAATGAAAAAGCCAGGCCAAGAATGGCAAGGAAAAACTCCCTGAGATGATCAGAGGAAGAAAATTGAGAGTAACCAGACTCAAAAGAGAATCCATCCTCATGTAGGTGACACGAGATGTGTAAATAAATAATAACTTCTATAACTATATAGTTAAAAAAAAAAACAGCAATTGCAGTGAATTTATTAAAGTTTTAACATGAAGTCTAGTTTGTTGAAGTTATCAACTGTTCACTGATGGAGATTTGACTGAGTGCAAAACTGGTCATGGCGACTGGTCCTAGGCATCATACGTCATATGTCTATATCAGGTGCAAAACCACATTTATGGGCTCTAAGAGTAAATATAAAGAGGCTAATGTACAGTTTATTAATATACATTAAAAGTGAACAAAAGCAGAAGAATCATGCAATTTCCATAGCTGTATCTAAAACATATCTACTGTGCATGTAATGTGATCTACTGTGCATGTAGCTAGTGCACCCTGTCCTTGATATGGTGTGTAACCGTTATGTGATACTCTATATAGGGAGTAAATTAAGTGAATACAAAGCTATTGGGATGCAACTTAAATTAACCATGCTGGATTCTTGGCTCTCAAGTAAAGAATGCAAAAATTAAGGCAAGTAGCAACAACAAAATGTTATTGTAGGTAAATAAAAAGCAGGAAATTGTACCACAAGAAAATAATTACTAGATAACTACTGAAGATTGCTGTTCCAGGAGAAAAGGGTATTACCTGGAACAATCTGCTTTTGACCAATTGATGGTTTTTGCTATTTTTATCTCCACCCATATGTCTCGGCTCGAGGGGCACCTGGGCAATTCAGCACAGGTAGAGCAAAGCTTGGTTGGTGGGTGACAGCGCAAGAGGTGGCCACTCTTAATCCATTAATTTGGAAGTGTTAGACACAGTGCTGTGTTGAGGGGATGCAATGACTCATATCTGACTGCTGTTGCTGAGAAGAAAACAGTGCTGATGGAATTAAAGCTCTGTCAGAATCATACAGGGCATGTAAACACACAAGAGGAACAACCAATATATATACACTGATCAGACATAACATTAAAACCACCTCCTTATATCTACACTCATTGTACATTTTATCAGCTCCACTGACCATACATGTGCGCTTTGTAGTTTTACAGATAGAGACTGTAGCCTGTCTGTTCTTCTGCTGACTTTGTTAGCCTTTTATGCTGATACCACAGAGCAGGAATTATTTGGGTGATGGATTATTGTTAGCACTGCAGTGACCCTGATGTGGTGGTGGTGTGTTGTGCTGGTATGGTTGGATCAGACACTGCAGAGCTGCTGAAGTTTCTAAACACTGTGTCCACTCACTATCCACTCTATTAGACACAGCTACTTAGTTGCTCCACCTTGTAGATGTAAAGTCAGAGACAGTAAATCATCTGCTGCTGCACAGTTCGTGGTAGTCATCCTCTAGTCCTTCATCAGTGGTCATAGACTGCTACCCACCGGACACTGAGGGGTTTCACTGTAGTGCTGACAATCATCCACCACCCAAATAATACCTGCTCAGTGGTGGTCCTGTGGGGGTCCTAACCACTGGACTAAAATCTCTATCTTTAAAACTACAAAGTGCACCTGTACGATCAGTGGAGCTGATAAAATGGACAAAGAGTGTAGATAATAGGTGGTTTTAGTGTTATGGCTGATCATCTTTGTATTGTGACATGCAAGACTTGTGACCCTAACGCTTCCCATTTTCTATACAAGTGAATAAGTGGTTATTAAAACAAATTGCACTAGCCTTCCCTTACTAGTCATGATGAGCAAATCACTGAAAGGTATTCAGGGGAAGAGGGCAAAAAGCTATTAGGATTAATAATGCATGAGGCTAAGACCACTGCTCAATAATTTGTATTCTTCTGCTCTCTGCTTCTCTATGTTTTTCTGTATTTCTATTTGTATTAGGCCATTACCGCATACGTGTACACACATTACTGAAAGTTTGCTTGATTACAGACTACGTCTCAGAGGGCTATAAATATTCCAGTGAACTTAAAGCAGTGCAACAAATGCACACATCGCACACTAATGAATATTCACACACAGAGGCACTGCACAATACTTTGTAGTATATCCCTGACATTCAGGGAAGGCCATAAATATTCCAGTTCTTACCACCCGCAACCAACCAAAGATACATTAGCGTACACACACATACACACACACAGGATTTCTAAGAAACAGAGCAGGCTTTGTGTGATTAGCAGCCGTACACAGATAATTAGAACTCTGCTGGTGTACATGGTTGGGTTGGGCTAATCCAGTTCCCCTCAGTAACCTTCATCTGCCTGGGAAACCAGAGAAAGAATTGCTAAGAAAGGAAAGCCAATGAAAGAAAAGACCAAACAAAAGATTTCTCAAATGACAAACGTGTGTGTTTGGAGTTAGTAAAGATGGCAGTTCACACCAGCAGGCGCACTGACTGAGGGTCTGAAGAGAAATCAGCATCATCAGCTTTAATGTCCAGCCATTTTGGACCATTGATGCTGTAACAGTGAGGACTGTAGTGTGAAAGAAGGCATTAAAAGACAAGCGTGTAAAAGTATAGACATAATTCTTACACCTGATGCTTTTTTTTTTTACAAGTGCTGAAAAGCTATTATTTTTCTAGAGGTAATAGCATAGATACAGAAATTCTGAGAAATACTTGAGAATGAAGAACGGTATGTGACCCTGAAGCTCTCCTTCCACAGAACTGCACTTCCATTACATTTTACTTGGTACTCCACTACTTCTCCTTGAACTGCCATAACATGCTCTCTACACAAGTGCTTTTCCAACCTATTTTCCATCCACTGCTAACCTATGAGCTATTACCTCCCACAAGAACTGACACATTTCTCTGTACTGGAGAAAGGATGCAAAACATGTTTACTGGAGTCTTAATTTTAATAGAAGCATTGATCAATGACAGATTTAAATGACAATAACGAATAGCTTTAAATGAGAGAGACATTTTGGATTTTCTTTAACCAAAGCAGGTGGTACATAATTTTATGCATATTTTCAAAAACTATAAAAAGAAGTCCCTGTTATTTACTTTCCTTACAGACTGCAAGGTTCAATAATAATGAGAATATCAAGAATGACTCGGGCAACTGCACTGGCAACACTAAAGAACAAAATCCTTCCTGTCGGAAAAGTAGTGTCAGTGCCAAAGAAGATGAATTATTTGATTTGAATTAGATTTGAATTTTCACGGTCACAGTTTTGATTGAAAAATTCATGAAAGTATTTTACAAAAATATGTTTTGCATAAATCAGATGTCTGTGCCAATAACTGTCCCTACAAGTTCTCAGGAACATTTATGCCATTTTACAGACACCCTTATAAAAAGTGACTTACATTTATCTCATTTACACATCTGAACACTTGAGAGCTAAAGGTCTTGCTCAAGGTCCCAGCAGTGGCAGCTTGGCTGTGGTGGGATTTGAACTCATGACCTACTGGTCAGTAGTCCAACTGACGAGTTTTAACCACTGAGCTACACTGCCCTGTTCAGTATGTCATGTTCAGCAGATATGCTGAAAATGTCTCTGATAATCTCACATATGCTACAGATGCAGCAAACTGAGATTAGAGGTGAAATGTGTTACCAGTTATTGTGGCACTGTTTGCACATTATGTGAGTTCAATACCCAGCAAAAAGACAAAGTTCTCAACTAGAGGTGGGTGATATGACACAAATATCATAATACGATTCTCAAATGCATTTTTCTGATGCACAATACATTATATGGCCAAACATTTGTGGATATATGACCATTACACCTATCTGTGGTTCTTTCCCACAAATTTTGAAACACACAATTGTATAGGAAGTCTATTCAGTTTGTAACATTGACATTTCACTTATACAAGCCCAATTCCAAAGCAATTGGAACGTTGTGTAAAATGTAAATAAAAACAGAATGGAATGATTTGCAAATCTCATAAGCCCATATTTTATTCACAATA
>JAOTRJ010000043.1:16603123-16618275 GCA_028564905.1 Leptodoras praelongus | reverse complement strand
GTTTACTCCGGTTTCCTCCCACAGTCCAAAGACATGCACGTTAGGTTGATTGGTGTCTCTAATGTGGCCCTAGTGTGCCCTACGATGGATTGGTGCCCTGTGTAGGGTTGTTCCTGTCTTGTGCCCTATGCTGCTGGCTAGGCACCGGCTCTCCCGTGACCCTGAAAAGGAATAAGCGGTTAATAAAATGAATGAATGAATGAATGGACACCAGGCTGGTCTAATTTAGCCATGAAACCTCCCACACTAAAATGACAGGTGTTTCAGTTTCATTGTCTAACCTCTGTATCTATCTATCTATCTATCTATCACCTTACACCTGCATCAGTTGCCTACTTTTAAAGGCGTCTGTAGTGTTTGTGTCCTTCTCATCCGTGTCGAACTTCCCCTGAGGTGTCTTTGCCTTGCGGATGGGTTTCTTATCACCTCTGTCTGCGTAACCTGCCGTTCTGGAGCAAGCTGTAACACAGAAAGGACAACACTGCATAGACGCTTCATTTACACTAGTGCAGGCTTATATATATATATATATATATATATATATAACGTTAACTAGAGTTATCCAGGTAGCTGGTTCAAACATCTACGAATGTGTGTCAAGATGCATACATCAGTTACCTGTAATCATGGACTCTAATAACAGTCCATTCTTTATAAACCATTTGTTATTAAATGAACAGAAACGTAAAAGCGACATTATGCTCAGGTGAACCACAGGCGCTCAGTACGTTACACAACTGTCCCAATGTTTCGGCGCACGAAAATGACGCACATCATTCGCCGTCAGCTGAGCATTGCATGCATTCAAGGGTGGTAAAGCTGCGCAACGAATGCGCAGGGGTAAGACGGACCGTTTCACTCGGGTCATTTCTCAGTTGAAATTCATTTTAATTGA
Source organism: Leptodoras praelongus (assembly GCA_028564905.1). NCBI lineage: Eukaryota > Metazoa > Chordata > Actinopteri > Siluriformes > Doradidae > Leptodoras > Leptodoras praelongus. The sequence continues at coordinate 16,617,380 of JAOTRJ010000043.1, read as the reverse complement.
GTTTAAAATGACAGGAAATGTAAAGAGATGTTAGTTAATACTAATGCAGATGCTGTCTAGTTTCTGACAATAACAGCTACAGTAGAAGCTGTCTTAATGATTTCCATTTACCGTTTTCGATCTAAGGATTTTAATGGTTAGAGTAAACCATTAGCTTACTTTTTCAAAATAAGTTCTTCATTTATTCACTGTTTTATTTTCAGTAACACCTTTGTCCTTTTTGTGCATTTCTGTACCTTTACTATGTATTTTTTTTAAAACATATGCATAGTAAAGGTATGTGCATGTAGTCTGCCTTTAAATCAATTCTTTTCTTAAAGTTAATTAAAGGTACAGTAGTGATCCATAAGGTCCAGTAATGTGCCACAAGTGACTGTTAAAGAAGGTACACTATCTATACATTTCCCCTTGAAGGATGTAAAAGATGTAGGCTACACTTAAGGGTATCAGCACAGACAACACGTGTAGTGTTCAGTATTTTTTTTCTGATAGTATAGATGTACCTATGAAATCATTTGTAATCCATATCAGTATCATTAGATAACACATTAGGTTGTGGAAATGATCAAACAAACAATATGTATGTTTATTTATTGTGAATATATTAAAACGCATAATTTTCCCACATTTATGAAATGAACTGACCAGCAACAGCGTCCTGGCAGTATAAACAGAAAGCAATACACCAGGCTTGTTATAATATGCTTTTCAGATGTGCTGTAAAACATAAATGCAAAAGAGTGATGTGCGGTGGGAGTACACTCTCAGAATAATTTTAAATCTAAAGTGTTGTCTAGGTCGTCTTTATAGGAACTCTAAGGGCAAAGGTTTTCTGTAGAACCCTACAACTGAGTGTTTCACTGATACCAAGTTTAATGAACCCACAGAGAAGCCTGGGTTCTTTTTGCTTAGCTGTCTAGGTCATTATCAAGTTTTTAATGCATTCCAGCTTATTTCTCATAATTACACTTCCATGAGTGTAATACTGAACAATAATATCCTACAGCCTCTTTAAAATAGGAAATTCTAATTTTAACTGCTAATAGACAAAAATGACAGCATGTTAAAATGACAATATACTTTAAAAACAAAAAGTAAAGAAGAATAGACACCAACATGCTTAATTTGTTTGGGTGAAACAGTATCACTAATATGACCTTTTATATAAAGCAAACATATAGCCTATCACTCATTACTTTCAATGTTCAAGTATTTTATTCACATAGAATCATGATCTCTGACCACCATACTGTATACTGTAAAAAAAAACATGTAGATATAATACAAATTGTAGCATATACACAAAGTTTCTAGTGAAAACAGCAGCTGTTTTTAACAGGTTCAGAGGATTTTTTCTTTTCTTTTGTGCACAGTTGATGTGTTAATCCAAATCGTCCTGTTTTTCTGGAATCTTCATGCATGCTGTAACTGTTACTACCTATGTACATCATCTCATACCTCCATGGAAAGTAGGATTGTGGCTATTTGCAATGCTTGATTCCTGTACAGCTGAATTACAGGTTTACCCTTATGGAAAAATGGTGAGATTAAATGTTAAATATTTATTAAAGCAAACATAAACCTGCCATGTCAGAATCTTCACAATATCAAAAGTCTATAAAAAGGGTAACCCACTCTGTGTTTGCTAACTTATAGACATCTCACCATAAGTACAGATTTTTTTGTCGTGCTTAGGTTGATGGTTGATGGTTTTCCACTTGTTTCCTCTTAATATTTTGACCTTCGTAAAGGATACAGTTGATGCATTGTAGCGTTTGTTGATGCAATGTGCTGATGGACCTTACCACGATACTCCTCTAGTATGGCCATGGAAAGTTTCAAACACACTCTCACATCTGCATATAGTTAATATCACAAACACACTGTTACATTCCCCTTACAACGAGGAGGACACACATTTATCATGCAATCCAAACAGTCATTCACTCTGAACTGAAATCCATGTCAGTATAAAATGTTGCTTTAAAAAAGAAATGGAATAAAAGTTGAGTTCAGTGTTTAAAACATTATCTGAACAAACAACCAATGACCTTAACTAAATAAACTATAGCTGTTTTACTGCAAAATAAGGTGTCCAGCTATCTGGTTAAAGAGCAGAACTATGGAGAGCAAACTGTCGCGTTCGTTTCAGAGATCTCTGATTTATTTCAGATGAAGCCTATGTTGAAGAAAAGATGTAATTAAGCGTCGCGTAGTAAATAAATGTATTTCCGTTGTCTGTGTGTATCAAACATGAAAAGCATAACATAGAGCACGTTCTATCAAAACTATACAGAATTACCGGATTTGACTGACTTTTGTATAATACATACCTCCAGAATAAGTGCTTGAAACCTGATTCTTGAAGTCTTTTTTTTTTTTTTTTTGCTTAGAATAAAAAAAATGTGCATTTTGTGTAACTTTGTTCAATTCGCCCGCCATTTCATCTAAAATGCAGTGAAGAGTAAAAGTGCAAAAGAATGCTGCATATAAAAATATAGCCTACTATACGTGTGGTTACGCCAGTAAAACCCTTATCTTACAAACACCTGGTATCTAGAATCATTCGGTGCAGATTTCGTTCAGACTGGAGACGGAGAAGGAGGCGTGAAGACACAGCGGCGCTCTCCTGCAGGCTAACACACGGTAAGAGTAGGTGGTGAAAATGTGATGCCGGGATTATTACATCATACAGAAGTAGAGAACTGGAGATCTGGATAGACGAGCCTAGAAAAGGGCAGAGAGTTTCTAGTCGCAGGTGGAGACGCTGCTGATCTTGTTGGTGTTCTCAGTCCATGGCTGCAGGTTGTGCAAGGCGAACAGGGAGCTGTTGTGCAGGCAGATGGGGTCTGGAGTTACAGGCTGGTTTAGAGTCTTTTGGAAAGCTTCTTGCTGCAGCTGCATTAATAAGCGGTTCGCCTGCTGCCGCTCGGCCTCTCTTTCCTCCGCCGTCTGCCTCCTAAACACACCAGATAATAATAATAATAATAATAATAATAATAAGAAGAAGAAGAAGTAACAATAATCAGTAGACCCCGATTGGATAGTTGTTGTTTTTTTTTTTTAAATAACTTTTTATAACTCTCACACCATATATTCAACCTGTTGGAATATATACAGTGACTCACTGTAATAATTAAATTGCACAAACAAACAAAAAAAAACATAGATTTTATCAATAATCAGTGGATAATTGTATAAGAGCAGAGGTTAAAGAGATAGATAGATAGATAGATAGATAGATAGATAGATAGATAGATAGATAGATAGATAGATGAACAAACAAAGCATACATCTGTTTAAAGAAAGGGTTTCTCCCCAATTGGAAAATGCACAGGGTATTATTATTTAACGTTATTTACAAGTTACATTTATTTATACATGTATATAGGCTAAACTTTTATCCAGGAGGTTAATTAATTAAATAGGCAGCTAGATAGATTATCACATTACAGATACATTTTTACGTAATTTTTGTAGCCTTAACGTATTTAAGTGTGGCCATGTAAATAATGAAACAGTGGACAATTGTATAAGAGCAGAGGTTGACTAGATAGATAGATAGATAGATAGATAGATAGATAGATAGATAGATATGAACAACTTTCATATTAAGAAACATGCATTCATTTACTGTTTAAAGTGTATACCTTCATTTTAAGTGCCTGATACTCTTCTGAAAACATCCATTTTATGTAAACATAATTTGCCTATATTCGTCATTTAATAAAGTATAATACAATATTACCCACTTTGAAACATTGTTATTTAAACTGATTACCAAATACAAAGTCGCTGTTTGTGCGTAACCGGATTAGGCCTGTGCGTTTTCTACCCTCATTTTGGAACATTTGTAAAATAAAATGTGAAATTACTGCACCCCAATTTTGGCACAGTTGCATTACATATATTTGTAGAGTTTTCTGCATGAATGCACTATTAAACTAGCTATTGTTTTGTTGCAAAAGAACCGAACCGAACAGGGTCAAGACACGCCAGTACTTGCAGTCTCTTTATGAGTGCATGGTAACTTTAAAGACGGAGATTAAAGCGCACCTCCATTTTGTTCTTCTGTTCTGGAACCATGTTTTGACTTGTGCATCAGTCATTTTAAGTGCTTTGGCCAGAGCCGCTCTCTCCGCTGAAGCCAGGTACTTCTGGCGGTGAAAGCGCTTCTCCAGCTCGCAGATCTGCAGGCGCGTGAACGACGTCCTCGGCTTCTTCTTCTTCGGGGGTGTGCGGTTCTGGTACGGGTGACCTATACGGCGTGTTACAGTGAAGGGTGAGAGGGCCACTGGATCGGGAAAAACAAGGCGAAAGCAGGCAAGAAGAAATCAGCAACACGACTCAGCGAAGCAGCGAAGAGAAAAGCACTTTACTGATAGCATGGAGCGGAGTTTCTCCAGACTATAGCACATGATAAACAGCAGTAACAGATAAAATGCAACAAATAGCATGAAGGCTATATTAGCCTAGTCAAAGCACAAAGCGGTATTTGCATGTAGATGATTTTAAATAGATATATTTCTTATAGCATTCTTAAAAAATACTAAATTAGGCCTGTAAAAGGAAATAGGCCTACCTGCATATCATTTCAAGGCTGATAAGCTTCTGATTCATCTACAACGTTCATTCACACAGGCCTAATTTCCTGTAAGCTTCATAAAAAATCTCATATCCTCTTAAACGTTCTTCTTCATAATTAATCACAATAGCGACTGTATCGCCTGTTTAAGACACGTTACCTCAATACAACCATTAAAAGACATTTAAGACATTTAATGTGTGTTATTTACTGGTAAGGACTTATTTTTATTCCTTATCAAATAAATCCATATCAAATAAATGTGGTTCAGTAGGCCTAATCAGGTTTATCTAAATTCTACTGGAAAATTAGTAAGTTCTTATAAACACCGTTATCGGGTTTTGCAGTTTACAGGCCAAGCACACTGTGTCCGTTATCTGCCTCTGCACCTTAGCTTTTTTGTTTGTTTTATTTAAAAGGTTATAATAACATAGTCCTATAAAAACAACAACAAACAATAAAACATTAAAAAAAACAAATAAAAAGGCCTGTAAAATATAATTATTGTAACGAATTATATTATATTGAATTTATATTATATTGAAATTTTTTATTATTAATGATATTATATTGAAATCTCCACAACAGGTTTATCGTTTCTGTATAGCTCATCGGTTTGAAAATAGAAAATAAAAACACGTTAGACTGCATATTGAACAACATTTCGATCTTCGACGATATGGCCTTTTATACGTTAAGACAATAGATTAATTATGCGCTGCACAATAACTACATTAGTATAGTCGTATTATATTATATTATATTATATTATATTATATTATATTATATTATATTATATTATATTATATTAGTTAATAATTATATAACATGTAGCATGTTAGAACAGGAGCCAGATGTTATGTCATACCTGTAAACCTGTCTTTGGTATATCTCCTGTTACTCTCCATCCACGGAAACGTTAATCCAGTGAGGTTGTTCACAGTGCTCATGCCTGCCATGCTGTGCATCGTGGCGCCGCTTGTGGGAATGGAGGAGTGCACGCTGTTCAGTGGCCGGTGTGCGGGTACACGGATCACCCCGGACGCGTTCAGGCCGTTTCCGTTCCCGTTCATGCCAACGTTCATGTTATACGAGCCACCGAGCGGTGCAGCGCTGCACGCATTGCTGTTGTACCCGCCGGGGTTATTGCAGCTGTAGTTACCCGTCATGGTGTTGTAGGCATTGCTCACAATGCTCCCCAGCCCATAGTCCAAGTCCTGCATCCTGGGGTTAGAGATCATACAGCTCCCTTGCTCTGCATTGTTGAGTATCTGATCAATGCCGAAGCTGATGGAGTCTACGTGTGTATGGTGGAGATGTGCTCCTATGTTATGATCCATGGTCCCAAAGAGGCGCGCGCTCCCAGAGCTCCTCCGCGCCGCGTCTGATCACGCAGCTGCAGGAGCGCGGCTTACTGCTCGGATCCTCGCTATCTCAGAACCACGACTGCCTGAGCATGTGTGAGAAACACTGAACTTCAGTCGTTTGTCGTTTTCTCCCTACCTCCTTTTTGGCTTAGAGCAAGCCTTCCGGATGGAGGGAGCCACGGGAGCATCAATCAAAATGCCAAATAGGCCGGGTAAGATTAAGCCAGAGCTTTCAGGCTTCAGCACCCAATTGGTTAAAGAAATAACGACGATTCCTTTGTATAAAAGACATAACAAAGGTCACCAACCCCTTCTCTGATTGAGGCTATACTACAAAGTACATTTGAATCCCCTTTTAAATAAAACATTGCCACATTCTCTGGCTTCACTGATAATGAATTAATAAAACATTAACACGGAATTATGACATGATGCCAAATAAGCTAATATTAAAAGTAATAACAGCAGTAGTAATTTGCAGTTTGTTCCTCAGATGTAGCATCACTGTGCTTTTGCTGAATTTTTAAGTATTTGGATAGAGTCTTTTAAGTTCTACTATACTATTTTTCGTTTTCTTGAATGGGAAAGAATTAGACACTAAAACTTAAAGAAGATTTTTCACAATTAAAATACTAGACGTCCCAAATGAAGCCTATATCTTCGACTTTTATAAGATTTTACATCTAGTTCTTCGGTAGCCTTTAAGATCGGGCACAAGCTTTGCACGTGTCAATTTATTGCAACTTTGCTGTTCAACCTCTCACTGGGGATGAAAGCCTGATTCAGTTAGTAAGCCTATAAGCCTATGTCAAGTCATACGGGTGTGTGCAATGAACTTATACAGTAACAGTAGTTTAGGATCTCAATAACGTCCCCTAGGCTATGAAAATGTAGGGTCATATAATATTCATATTTCATGTAATCACAACTTATCTTTTTTATTCTCTCCCAAATCTATAAAACCATACATTTAAATGAACTATGTTTTTCTGTTAATCTAGATATTTTAACTCGAATTAAACAAACGTTAAAACAACTTGGGGGTGAATCAAGTAGCTACGAGTCCGGTTATGATTTGTTTCTACACAGTGCAGTGCTGAATGTTCATGCCAATGTAAAGCAAAGTCGTGTACCCTTAATCGCCAATTTAAGCAATGGCTTAATGTTAAAAGACGATGTTTTCCCCCGTAGAGGATATATGGACGCGTCAAATTCAAAGAAATATTGAGCCTGTTAATTTGTAGTATTAATAGATTATTATAAGCGTTATAAATAAACCTTTTAGAAACAGAGGTCATCGATGGAAATATTTAAGTGGGAAGAATAACACTGCATACACGATGCAGACACAAGATACATTTTAATAGGCTACATTTTGAACTGTGAAGAAAAACCTCTGGCTTGCTGATGTATTTGGATAAGGCTTTAGAGAAGATTATTATTTAACACAAGGTTCATTAGAGTATTAATATTAGATGAGTCTCTCGATTAAGTCTATGCAATTAACCGTCTTGAAACATTCATCAAATGGGTTATTTCACTGCGAGTGTTTCTGCATTCTGTAAATGAGCTTTCAGACAACACCAGTGTGTCCTGGGACTATTTCTGATGAAAAGTATTTCGGCAGCTCGAATGTAATGTATTGTTATTAGCACTAAATAGATGGATGCAAACGTGTGAAATAATAACAAATAATGTATAAATAATGGAATACTGATTAGTCTTTTATAGGTTTGATGATGATAATCTCATCATTACGCGCACTAAAAACCACTTAAGAAGGGGCAGGGGCATCTAATCAATCACAGTTAATAATGAGCTGAATAGCTGCTGTCGTAATCCTGAAATGAAGCCTAACAGAATATGCGCTGATTTACAAAACAAAGAATGGGATTTTCTTTCGATGTCCCTAAGGTTTTGTTTGAATATTACTGTATATCTGCTCAGCGAGAGTTCTGTATTTCTGTGCGGACTCTCCGCCTTTATTTAAAGGGTTTATAGCTTTCAGGCGTCAGAGCGCGCCGCCGCTTCCACCCGCGTCGGTCCTCCAGTGCGCGCGCACGCTCCGCTGACGAAAACGGTGATGTCGCGGTTAATGAGGTAAACGAGGGTCCACTTCCTCCCTGAGCTCCGGCGCGGAAAGGTCTTGGTTTGGTCGAGGAAAGAAAACAATTTTCAGCGTAAATGTAGCCTCATACATGTCTAGACTTTGTGGAAAGGGAATGACCTGCGAGTTGAAAAATACAGATGTTTTAAACTTAGTGATTTGCGAGGGTTTGATTGACTCTTTATAGGTTATTTGCGTCCTTTTAACATAATTACGTGAAATTCCTAATTTAGATTATGTCTTAAACCTTTAAATGCCCTTCAGTTTGGTAGACTAACAAAACACTGGGTTCTCCATGAGAGATTTGGAGTAGTATTCATAAAGTTATGAATACTACTCTTCTTCTTCTACTGCTTTTTATAGTGCTTTCAAAGAAGACTAGTTTATAATGTGCTCTTTACACAACCAGACTGACAAAAAATTGCATCCAAATGGTAGATCTGGATCTTACTGTCTCTAAAAGTGTGTGTGTTAAAGAGAGAGAGAGAGATTAACATGAAAAAAGAAAGGAGTCATTTTTTAAAGTTTGTGAGGACATAAGATCATAAATGCAATAATACATAAGAACTTGTTAGCCTGTAGTAGTGAATAGCTCTACCATTACCCATCTTCACACTGCAAGTGTCACATTCTCCTGCCTCATGGCAAGTACTCCTAGGATAGAGTCCCAATCCACCAGACCCTAAACACTGTTACTGAAAATGAATGAATTCATGTTTCAAGGGTACAGATTAGGTAGCTAAGTGTTTTGCAAAAATTACTTTATTTATATGAGAATATTATATCTAATACATAACCCCCCAATATACTAAATTTAGCATATAAACAGCAAACCCAATCATGAATTGCATTTTGTACATTTGGTCAATATTGGGTTTTATGTGTTACATTGTGTATTCCAAAAGGCATTAAATAATGAATACACTGTCCTTAAAGTGTATCTGTTTGAAAATTAGAATGTCTATGATATACTTAGATATGCCTCTTTAGAATACTCTAACAGCTGATTAGTGATGGAGTTGATAAACAGTAAAATACATGTAATTGGTTATTTAATAGAAAATGTAGTTATGCTTGAAATTAGTTCAGAATAAGCCATTCCTTTGCATCGACTCTAAATGGAAGCAGGAATACCATGTTCACAGTAGCGAATTAACTGTGTAATACCAGGACACTTACACACTTCAAATCTTTTGGAGAAAGGACTAAAACATAGTAATAATTGAAGTAATAAAGTCCTATTACAATTTTACTTGTACATTTGGTCCTAGCTGTACATATGAGTACATTTTAATGATTTTAAATATGTTTATAGACCTGATTTATCACAAATGAACAAAATATCTCATTTGACTAGTACTGAACAAAAATTAATCTGTATCAGAATAAAAAACTAGAATAAGATGATTGCTCAAAGTTAAGTGTTAGATTAGTTGGAGTGCTGAGTGACACATTCTCCATTGATGTGTTGTGTCTTTCTTTCTAATGAGTCTTTCACATAACATGTAATTCAAAATGTAGCTGGTATAACTATCATTATCAAGTTAGAATTTATTGCTTCATACACTGATAGATACTGGGAGGTTGGATATAATAGATACATAGTTGAAATGGTAATGTTGATTAAATGTAAGTTAAATGAGATAAGATTGTTTGCTTGTCATCTAATATTTTATAGATGGAATAAAAATATAAATTATTGAGCATATAACAGTCTGTAGCCAAAGTCTGTGTATTAGCACAATTTCAGTGTAGATTGAAAACTTTGTTTTCTCTGTGTGTCCATGTAGACACTGTACGACTATCCCTATGAATATATAATGAATGGTCTTGGTAATGAATATCTCTGATACATGAAAAGGAGATTTTTGGTCTGGGCTATATGGGTTTGTAATTGTAACTCATATTAATGCGCACAGAGAAAACAAAGTTTCTTATTTGTGGCAAACCCATAAAGGTAATACTGCTGCACAGAATGTTACAACATAATGACTGCAATGTGACACAAACAAGAGAGCAAGGTTATTATAAAAACGTACAAATCAAGCTTACAATTTTAAACCTTTAGGTCCATCACCAAAATGTTTCCAGCATGTTCAGCAGTTTGTTTCACAATATCACCCTGAATTATTCCAGTTAAAGTACTTGATTTCCAACAGATGCAGTTTAAGTCTGGTGTGAGCAACTTTAAAGACGTGTGTGCTTGGGGAATCAACAGAAATGGTTCACTGCAATATTTTGCCATGGAGTGTAGCAGGAATGATGTGGTAAGGAAAATCTTTTAATTACTAAACTGTTAATAATAGTTTATCTTTCTTTTTACATTTCTTCATAGCACCATTTCCATATAGATAAAAGCATGAACTCCCTTAACAGTCCTTTTTTGAAGGATGTGCACTTCCAGAGGTTGTGTGTCATGTTTGTAGTACATTTGACAGACAGATGACTTACTAGATGAATTAAAGAACAGATTTATTGCCTGAAGTCCAACTCCCATCTTGCATGAACACATGGGAAGTCTCATCTTTTCCTCCCTGCACCATGTGGACTTACTCTGGGCCTTATAGGGGACTTGACACCCATCACAGCGGAAGCTGGTCCTCCCCGCTGCTGATGGTGTGTCCGTGCTCTCAAGTGCAGGCGCATCCTGTCGCCTGGTTTATCTGGGGGAGGCTCGATGACCAGCTCCACTTCCCTTTCCCATCCTGAGCGCAGTACCCCAGCTGGGACCTGTTTACTTCTTAAAGATAGATGGTTTCAGCCCATTCATCCCACCAGCTACTGGTCAGTTCATGCAAGCACCCTTTCCATTCCCCTGTGTGTCACTGACTTTTGCCTTCACGACACCATCGCTGTCGCTCTGCATCGACTTTCTCCTTCTTGCTGCTGCGTCTAACTGCCATGCCTGAACAGAAGACAATACACAGGATGTCGGTGTCATTGTTTAACAGTCAGAAACTATAGGATCCTGTATTCTATTTATATAGCTTAGATTTAGTGTACCAGTGAAGAACTTTGAATTTAAATGTGGAAACTGATATAAAAAACTGTTGTATGTTTTTCTCAGTAAAAATGTGCAGAGTATCTATAATTCTGTGTATTAGCCTCTTTAAATGGAGTATGTATGATAAAGCTATACAAATAGCTTCAGTAAAAACAAAAAAGGCTGATATTAATCAGACCTGCACTGCTCATCTTGCAACCTAATTTTTCTTTTAGTTATTTAAAAATATTTCTAACACAGTACAATGACTTCTAAATGTTTAAACAGTTTTCCCACTGACAGTATATTTGTAATGGCATTGCCGCAAACAGAGTCAATTATTTCTCATTAAACTCCTTACTACGAAATAGTAACTTCAAAGAGTACAGCTGAATCAAATCACTTGCTGTTGGTAGGCTCTGACTGTGTGCTGAGCAACAGGAGACCCTACAATCTGTCATCACATGGTGCCTTCAACAGGTAGGCCTTTTGTGTGTCTGTGCGTGTGTGTGTTTGTGTGTGTGTTTTTTTTTTTTTCGTTTGGCCTTGTCCCCCCTGCCCTCATCCCAATTATGCAGTCTACTACACCAAAACAAACAGATCCTCTAGCCCAAACGTACAACACAGAAACATCAGCACAGACTGGCTGGTGCCTGCACTGGCCTCAGGGGCCTCACCTCACACTTAATGATCTGCTCTGATGGACAGAGGCTGTGGGCCAGGGCTTAGTGTCTACTCTGACAAGCCATACTCCATACCAGCAACGAGGAATAAAGGTTCAGTTCATCCATTACACACCAACCAACTCTGATCCAGGTTTTTAAATATGGATTAATAACAAAAACAAAAATATCTATGATTTCTGTGCTGTTCATTCAAGTAACTGAAGTTCACTGGAGTAAGTATATCAGATCTTTTGAAATAATTTTCTGTAATTCTGCAGCATTTTTGTGAATTCTCTGCTTTGAAACTTCACTTCAAGCATAGCTAGAGTTCATAGCTAGAGTTTCAGCTCACGGATAGGTCAAAGGTTATCTCAGATTGGATTAATGGTACAAGGAACAGAAAACACTCATTTTTGGGTGGTAGATCTGACAGCCATGGAGAAGAATCATACACATTAAATCTTTAACAAAAGCTCAAGCCATGGATCATGAACAATGATCTTTACTGCATCCTGAAACCATTACAGATTCAACTATACATTTATTAAAGAAATCATAAAATATTGGAGTCTCTTTTTTTGTTAGTTTAGCCTAAAGTGGTTCATTTCATTGTTCTTTTGCAGACAGGAGGGCAGAATAAGATTCTCTGGATTAAAAAGTCGTGAGGAGAAAACCACCAATCGGAAACTGGCCAAACAGAAGCAGGGGCTTAGCCTCACTGCACCAGGGCCATAAATATACATCAAGCAACCAGTGAGACGCATTGACAGCAAAAGTTAAGCCAAGACAGGAAGCTGGAGTCATGAGCTGCCATGAGTCTCGTGGGATTCTGGAAAATCATTTCTTTCTGGTCCAGCACAAAATCCGAGAAGCTGTCTGAGAAAAGTCTCAGATGCAAATGAGAAACACCTAAAATAGAAAATTTTTCTTTTGCTTCCAGCACACTTAATCCTTTCACATGAAGAATATGTTGTCATAATTCACTAAGGCATATAAATATCCAACTTAGAAACATACATTCATCTTGTTCTTTTTATTTTTTGGAGCACTTATGTTGTCAACAGAGGATTTTACAGTGGGTGAGAGGGAAAGTTACGTTCTGTTTAGCTGGAGTCAGCACAGCATCACTCAGCCTGGTAAACAGTGTCACTTCCTAACACTGCGCAGACACTCCTCCACTTGCTTACAGGGGGAAACACACTCAGCAGTCAAGTGTCAACACGACCCACGATGGCACCTTAACAGCCACCGATAAGCCTTCCCCCACTGAGAACAGAGAGGGAGCGGGGGTGAGAAGGATGAGCTGGCACTCGACATCTTTTATTGGCTTTATTTTAGCAAACTTTAGTAAGACATTCACAAAAACAATAAAGCAGTCAATTTGCTGGCAATTAAAATGGCCTCACGTTGGGAAGTCGTGCCTGCTTACGACAACTGCCTGTCCCTCTGACAGGCTGATGATTGATTACCCAGCCCGGGTCGTCTTTATAATGCGATAAGCCAAATTAAACCCTTGACTGTGGGGGCCCATCTGAGGCCTGGCTGGGCAAATTAAATCTCCAGCACTGCTGTCGTTCTCTACTGTTCATTCTCCTCCACCTCTCTGCGCATGTCATACCAATAGATACTGTCTTTCTCGCAAAAGAAGTCTGGGGGAAAAAGGCAATAAAACAAGACATAAACGGCCTCAATCGCTCTGCTCGTTCTCTTGGGAGCAGCGAGCCAGGTGAGACGGCGGCAGCCACCGAGCTGAGGACATTAAGCCATATTAAATGTACTAAAGACTTAATGAAGTTCAGGCAAGCACTGGCACTGTTGACTTTATTAGTTTACACTAGATTAATGGGGATAATCATTTAAGTGATGGAGATGGATTACCCTCTTCAAGCTGGTCTCTGGATCTGGATCTCTCAGAGAGAGTGAGGGATCCAGTGCAGCTCAGACCCAGAACAAGCACAGAACTGGAGCAAAAGTTACCATGGAAAGTTATTTTATTATTCCTACTACAGAATGAAGAGTCGGAGAGCAGTTAACTTAAATACAAAAAGAAAATACATAAAAGAAAGATTTTATGTAGACAATTTAGCCGTCAATGAAATGTAACAAAAAACAAACACTAATAGATGATGACCTGGTATAATTCAAAATGCATGAAAAAACTAAGTTTATATTTGCAGTGTATTTTTAGCTGAATGTGAATAACTGGTGGAATGGTATTAGTTTTCACATATGGCTTTTATATAAATATGTCAGAAAATGTACTTTTCCAAAAATTTAATGTTACACAAAAATGTTTGTATGTCATTAATGAAAGCAACACATTACACAACAGACCATGTTTCAGACAAAAACATAATGAAGGCTGCTGGGTTTTGCAGGCAAAAAAAGAATTGAGTGTGGCAGTCAAAGTCTCCAGAAGAGCTGTGGCAGATTCTCCAAGGCACTCTTAAAAGCTAATTTCCTTACACTGTTAAAATAAAGCATATGAAATATTCCTTTAGTTTATTATTGTTTATTCCACTTTATAGTATTCTCTCTAGTGTCTATGTA
>JAOTRJ010000043.1:16552432-16565448 GCA_028564905.1 Leptodoras praelongus | reverse complement strand
TATATACTACAGTTGCAGTCAGAATTTTATATACGCATGCCAATGGCAAATTTGGGCTTTGAACTTTGAATGATGAGCTGTGTGTTTTTGGAGTATGTATGTGTGTGTATGAAACATATATCGAACTATATACATATCCATTCCTATTTCAATTACTTGTAAATAGAGATATGCTGTCATGCCAGATTTCTACCTCAGTCCCAGCCTAGCTGCTTAGCTCAATTCTATTGCCGCCTTGTGTATGGTTAGGGGGCAGTAATGCTTTCCGTCGGGTTGTCTCTACTGGAATGCAGTGTAGTAGACACGATTCATCGATTCATTTCCTTTATCTCAATACTGAAAGTAACTTGAAAAGTTCAATACAAATTTCACACTAAGGAAAGTGAGTAAACACCATTAGAAACAGAGTGTCTTAAGTTATGTAAGTGATCAACTGAAACGATAGCTTAATACAAACATTAAGCTATTCAATTAGCCTAAATAATCATGTATGCAGCTGAATGCCTGATAGATGAAATTCAGCTGAAATGTGACACTGAGATGATGCGCTTAAATGTCACTTGAGTGTTAAGTGTCTTTTAGCTAGGAGAATCTTTTGCTCTGCATCACTGGGGAGCTGAGGAAAGTGCGATGGCCTCTTCCTTTCACACCTGAACTGCTTGTAATGAATCACTGGCCAACACAATATCCACTCCCCTGAAAGAGGGAGAGAGGCCCTTGAGCTTTAAAGCAGCATCCATCTGCACATAAGTCTCCTCCTGCCACCTCAACTGCAGCAAGTAAAACAAATGCAGCGGGTCATCACTGCCAGTCGTGCTTTAAGGGCTCAACGAGAAATGACTCCACGTCCCCGTCCCCCCTCTACCCGGTGGGCATAGCACAATTTCAATCCCTCTGTTCTGCCCTCTTTAACTCTCTCTCTCTTTCTTTCTTCCTTCCTTCCTTCCTTTCTACTGTTCTCTCTTTCTCTCTCCCAAGAAAGAAATCACTCCTATTCAGCCAAGGACACAAACTCACATCACACACACAGACACACACACACACACACACAAGCACACTCTCAATATAAATATCTCCAGAGCTCTGGATAGCTCTGAGATTTATTCTGCTGCCAAGCCAGCAGAAAATTGACTTGTTTCATGGAGGCAGGCTATTGACACACTACCGTTGGGAGAGTTAGGGAAGGAGAGAGAGAGAGAAAGAGAGAGAGGGTGAGAGAGCACAAGTTAGAGAACGACAGAGAACCAAGAGCAGCTTTCTCCATTACAGGATAATGTAATCAGCAGTGTGGGAAATGGCTATGAGTAAAATGGTACAGCTGACATTTATATAAGAGGATATTGATGACATAAGCTGAGGAGGCAGGCGTCCTCCCCTCTGCTCCTGTAGATTGATAAAGAAGCTCATTTAGCCAGTATATCATTCTTTCCCCAGAAGAGCAGAGGGAAACTGCTGGGCCTGGAGCGAAGCGCAATGGCGGGGGTAGACAGGGATAGACAGCAGATAAATAGGCTCAGATTTGAGTCTAACCTTTTCAGGCAAAGCAGGCAGGCCAACAAAATACAGCGTCTTCCCTCTGCTAGTGCTGGGAGGCAACAGATTACGCGGGTGATATACAATGAAGGACTTTGATACTCTCTAATCCTGATAGCTTTTTGCTTGAGTATTACAAAAGGAGGCTCTGAAAGTAAAAAAAGAAATAGAAAGGTCTGGAGGAAGCTCTCTCTCCCTTAACAAAGTCTGAAAGAAGAGCTGGGAGCCCAGGGAAGGGGGAAAGATGGTGAGGTGAGCATGAATTTCTGCTTGTATCAGCATTCACCCAGGCAAGAGTAGAGAAAAGAGGGAATATAATTTAGTCTGGGTTTAGCTGAAGGCCCATGTCAGCCCTAAACAGCGATCTTCGATGATCATCTAAGAGGCAGTATTCTCATCCATCTAATTATGTTGATTAAGTCTGTGGAGAATTACAATAGTTAACGTCAGATATTTTAAAAGCTCAGACCAGAATGCTGTTAGGTAAATTCTAAGGTAGTGTACTGCTTCCTGTTGGCTCATTTTTCCTAGTGGTGCTTTTAAAATTCTCCTGTACTAGATCATAGAAATCTTCGGCAAGCTTGAAGTCGTGTTTAGTAGCAGCTCGTAGAGAATTTCAGAGGAGCTCCACAGTATGTGGTCTCAGAACTTCACCATGACCAGAGAACACAGTATGTTTCCTGATTTCATAGGTTGTAATGGCTGCTACCTAACAGCAGGACTCCTATCACCTGCATATCAGCTCTAACATGGGCCTGTTGAGAGTCAAGTCATGACAGTGTGAATATACTGTATGCTCAAAAGGGGGGGGAAAGGGCTAAGATAGAATGTAAATATTCTATCTTATATGTAAATTTGCACATATGACAGTGTTTAATAGCAAAGTTATAAAGCTTGATAGAAAAAATAACATTTTAAATACTGAAGTTAATGTATTAATTTAACTCTACAAATATCCATTCGTCCATCACCGACTTCCCTTCCACAAAATATTGATAAATTCATCCATGTACTCCAATCTAATTTTTCCTAATTGGTTATTGACTACCGACTTCCAGCAAAACTGCTAATGTCTTTGATTATCAAATTATGTATTTTAGTATATAAATAAATTGATGACTTAAGGCCTGTGAATAGTTTAGCTCACCAGAGGGTGCTGAGTAGCTCTGTGGGTCATAACACATAATGAATAATTAAAAAAAAAAAACAGATTTTATTTTTATCTATAATAATGAGATACTTCCTTAACATAAAAATCTTTCTCTTAAATAACTATTATGTTTGACTTTATGCAGCCCAGCCTTAAGATAATTAAAACTCACGGTTTTAGAATTTAAAAAGTTAAATGATGAATGAGCATTATCCAGATATCTGCATGTGTGTGCGTATGTGTGTGTGCGTGTGTGTGTGTGTAATGGAGGACTAGGGTAATAGCCACTGTAGGGAGTATGAAACTGAACATTACACTCCTCCGAATCTCAACATGCCCGAGTCTATTACATAGCAGTGTAACAGTGATATAAAGCTCAATCAGTCTTTATGATTGGTGTAGGATCAAGTGTTTCTTTAAGCAGTTTTTATTCCACTTCACATACCACCACTAAAACAGAAGGCCTGCAGTGCAGTGCACCTTTCAAATGACCTCAGGTTTCCTTCAGACTGGCCAGTGTGTGGTTGGAGTCTGCCTACACAAGTTTGACCTTTTGCTGTTTTTATTGTAACTCAATCAGAGCCTCTGGCTTGACACCTGAACCCAGTGAAGGGCACAACACAGTCCCCGAACACCTCTAACAGGCATGACCGCACCCCGCTCATACTCACTGCCGGTCCCCGCACACAGATAACTCAGATTTATTACAATTCTCCCTTTCCTCTGTTTGTCTATAGAATTTCCACGCTGCCAAAGTCTGACATTTTATGTTATAATAGTTCATCAGAGAAAGTCAATACAGGTGCAATACAATAGTTAGAACTATCACATAATCCATAAAAAAGACAGACCCTTTCATAAAATTCCTTGAAATTAAATCACATTCAAATTGACACTGTAGTTAAAAGTATGATGAGTACATAACAACAATGCTTACTTTATTTTTAGAACTATGAAATGAATGTCCCTCCTTTGAGACCCCAAAATAAATCCCTTCACAGTTAACAAAAAAAGAAAAGTATTCTGGCATACCAACTAAGCTATAAAGCTACCATATCATAATCACAATTCCTCTCTCCACCTTTGATGCATTTGATGCTCTCTTTGAACTATCACATTTCTATTCAAAGATTAATGGTGGCTCTTTTTGACCTAGTATAGCCCTTACTTTGTCAGTTAAACAAATTTATCATTACTGAATTACATTATCACACACAATCATGTTACGTTCACTATTCAAGCATTTTAATGGCCATATTTCCTTCCCTTACTCTCTGAAGCATTTAAATATAGCTATTTACTCCCTATTATAACAAGAACGCATGGATTACGGAGGTCTAAACCCTTCAATAATAAACAGGATCAGTCATCAAGTCAGAAATCTGCACCACTGGGGCCAGGATCAGTGCTCTGAGAGCTGTGATTCTATCTAATCAGACTCAATCCAATTCTCTGGGATAAAGAAGAGTGTAAAAACAATAATAACAGTGTCAGACTCAGTATGGATTGTGTTCAAGCAAACCTTCGGTACGTTTCTCAGTGTTGGATCAGCTGCTGGAGCAAGACCTCAGGTTTAGTCCTGACTGAAAATGTAGGCAGAGGCTGTGTGGCGCTGTGACCTCTTTGTTGGCTCTGGGGCTCAGGCACACAGTAAGGTCAATGGTGTACACCAGATCAAACACACAGATGGGTGTAGAAAGAAAAGTGAACTGCCACAGTCTAGACTATGTCACTGGAACAGATCTCTAGCTCTCTGTTTGTCTAAATGGCAATCACAACTTGTGATTTTGTCCACCTGACCCCTATTAACCTTCGGACACAGTGTTACACCACATTGACTCTAAAAGACTTCAGCTAAGCAGAGTAAGATACTTCATGGTTAAATGTCAAGACTATCGCCATGTCTTGTATTACAAAATCATGTTGAACAGGTTTCAATTTTGTTAGCAAACACATTGAACAATGTCTTCCAAAGAAAGTAAAGAAGAAGGTAGACAATTCAGTCTTTGAGTTTGTATGTATTGTTTCTTTTTTCCCCCAAAAAAATATTACATGCATGGTCACACTAGTCTGTGGGTATGATGATCATTAACCCCCACAGTTAATATTAAATTGAATGATTCAGACACAGTAAAACTAATAGAACAGCTATTAAGCTATGAGAGTGATTACATTCTAGGATCTGTTAAGGTTTTGATTGTTGTATGCATACTTGTAGGCACAGGACTGTTCTTTAAGCTTCAACTTGAAACTGATCAACCAAGTACTGTCAAACACCATTGAAACTGTATAAAATCACTTCTCTGGGAGTAGTTTTGTCCTGACCATAACTAGATGCATTTGTCCTATTCATAAGTTTCCCCCACCCCTTGGACTCCATAGCTAAAATCCCTGACACACATAATAATGGTGAAGAATATCCAGGGTGGTTGGTAATAATCACATAAAGCACGAAAGAAATTTATATTATATGTGTATACACCACAACAGGTGCTGAATGTTGCCATCCGTTCAAAGCCTGGCCAGTGCTGCATACAACAACAGCAGCAGCAAGACCTTAATCACACGTAAGGGACATTCCTATAGCCTCCCATAAAACAGCGAGCAGAAAACCAATTCACTTACACATCACAGAGGCCACAAATTCCTCTGATATAATGCTGTGTTATTTTTAATGATGTACTACCCTGCATGTGACCATGCAGCCCAATACAATCCAGAAATATAAGATGTAGACTCAAAGACAAAATATTTCAACTTAAGATGGACATAAATCTGTTGAAGCTGAACAGATTGTCTCTTCAAGCCACTTTATGCCTTCCACTAGTCATGTCACATATAATCATGAAGTCAACACTCCTTAGGTGACAGTAGCTACTATCTCATTTGTCTCTCTGTAAATCATTGTTTATGAAATGGATAGTGTAAGCCCTGCACAGGCCAGGAGGAAGCAAAACGTGCAAACTTTTTTTTTCTCAGAAATCCTGTCAGTCACTTTTATGAGCAAGCCTAGCCAGAGTGAGAGGGGATTAGCGAGGGTCAGAGGGTGCCAGTGCAGAATTCTAACGCCAAACCCAGAAGGCATGGGCACTTGTTAAGAAGCACAGTCTCAGCACGAGGGATGAATGGCAGAAGGCCGTAAAGACAAAGAAGAGAATTCTGGAAACATTATTCTCACAGGGGTGATACGGAAGCTACCATTCACTAATTGATCAAATCAACTGGTGAGCTAAAAGTGTTTTTTAATTATAGACCATCATGATGCATTGAATTAATTTTGCTCGCGCATGGTGGGACGCTCAATCCAAACGAGGGACAGAACATACAAAGCCTTTTGTGTGGGTATAGTCAGACCTGAGCTCACTTTTGTTGTTATTGCAGCTTTACCAGAACACTGCCAGCAAATGTAGTGAATTATTGTCCTTCCTGCATTTGCCAATGGATGCATATCCTCAGGGTCTCTAGATCTCTCTCTCTCTTGCACTCATAAAACTCATATTTATAATATTATTCCACCTCCTTAGCATATTTATGAGAGAGAACCTGGTGGGGATTGTTTTTACCCCTTTTTATATGAGACAGTTTAGAAAAGAGGAGTTAGCCTCACCGCCCCAAACCAGAGGTCGGCGCTGAGTTCTAACATAGCTGTCTCTTACACTCTTCATTCATTACCCCAGACTTAGCGGCAGCTTTCTGTCACTTCACTCTGCCATCAACACTTAGGCTCAAACTCTGCATTAACTATTCAGACGAGGCTGACTTGTGGCTGCTCCTCACTATACCCCGAGCCATGTCATTATCCTGTCTCTCTGTCGCCAATCGGCCCTTCTCTAATAACAGCCATTGTGAATTATTCAGGCCTAGTTAGACACAGATCTTAGCCTGACGCACAATGCACATCATGAAGTCCATCCATCTCAGTGCTGAATAATGGTCGCCACAAGCCTCTTCTGCCTCAGAGTCCTTAATCACATGGCCAGTGCTATCTAAACACTGAGAAAAACACTGCAGCTGGAATGGGATAAAACAAAAGAATCTCTGGATCACAATGCTTGATTTTTACTCATTCTGCTCTCTTTTGTTGACTTATTAAACACTTAAATTGGTTATGAAACAACTTTGTTGTAATGTTTGACAATCTATCATTTCCTAATGAAAATGATGACTTTTAAGATGGATACTCTCTTCCTGAATGGTGTATATGCACACATTGGAAGCCTCTTTATTATTAAATCATCTTTTTGCCTGCACATTTCCACAAACCTGGTTTCATAACTAAGTTACATCCATCCATCTTATTCTAATTCATATGAAATACAATAAAATGAGATATACTCTACATCTAGCTACATAAATCACAGTAAATGCCTCTGCAGCTACAATAAAAAGTGAGTTAAGTTCCATTGAAGATGTTATATAAGCATCCTACATAATATTTTGCCTTTTTAGCTGCTGCTTCACTCTATCTTCTGTAAGATATGCATTAATATTTCTTTGAATTGTTTTTAGATAAAGGACAAGTGGACACAGTGTCAGTGAAGTCGCTGTAAATGTTTATAAATGCAGAGAACATGCTGTTCGAAACAAACCTGGCAACTCAAGTCTTTTGTCAGAGAGCATTGGGGCTTTACAGTCATTATGAGGCTAATTAACAGGCACAATTATTTTGTCGGAAAGCTCATCAAAGAAATAATGGTGAGATGGAAGCTAAAACAACTGTTTTCTAAATCAATGAATATGTCATTAAGATCTGGTAAATTAAGTAATCTCCTTCTATCAAGCCTTTACCAAAAGCAAAACATAATAGCATGAAGGAAAAGAGAAGGAGAGCATGCGAGTCAGATGAACTTACGTCATTATGTATTATGTCTTTAGTCAAATGTGCGGCTGGGCCAGGTTGCTCTGTCTGGCAGATTGAACTACATTTGGCAATGCTGCATGATACTGAGACAGCAGACGAATCAAACACACCTATGGGAAACACACCTGAGCCTAGTGAGCATGTAGACATTTTCCACATGAGTGCTTTTCAATTCCAAATCCACAGAGATGGGGAGCGCGCCATGCCCCTCGTTTCAACTGAGCTCTTAATTAATTAGCGTTGATAGAAGCTCTAATAGAATATAATTATGAATTTCATGCCTCCTGTTTGATCTCAGACAAGAGCAGAAGCATCCAGTGAATGCAGCTAAAACTAAGAGTTTTAGTTTGTCTGTTCATTGAGTCATAATATTTTGACCTTGCTTATGTTTTTTCTCCTATTTAAACCTTGGGCATTATCTATACGGTCTAGCTTGTGTCCTCTTGCACGTACGCAGCAGTATAAAAGCCATTTATGCCCAACTTTTGTTTAGACCTTCATTCTTGCAGTAAGCCATTTCCTTATAATGACCTGGCTCTTGGTTTCCTGATTCTTAAGTCATTTTACTTTTGATGAAACTGGAGTATTTTTAAGGTCATCCAGAAAGACCGACAATACACCAAAACTAACACCTGAACAGCTACACATTATAGCTATCCTGATGCACTGTAGCCCATCATGAGCAGTTCACTCAGCTGAAGCTGGACAACATTCAGTCCAGAGGAAAACTCACAGTTCAGCTAATGGAAGACGTTTTTCTTACATTTTTCAAAGAATGTCGGGTATATGTAAATCCAAATAAAAAAGTACTTGTTTAATCTGGCTCTATGTCATAAATCTTATATATATATGTATGTATGTATACCTTTTTGCATGATTTTTAGGAATTCTCAGTGATATATAGTCAGTTCATTAGTGATTGAAAAACAACAATAATAATTCATTCATTCATTTTCTTGACCGCTTATTCCTTTTCAGGGTCATGGGAGAGCCGGTGCCTTGCCGGCAGCTTAGGGTGCAAGGCAGGAACAACCCTAGACAGGGTGCCAATCCATCATAGGGCACACACACTTTAGGGCCACTTTAGAGACACCGATCAACGTAGTGTGCATGTCTTTGGACTGTGGGAGGAAACCAGAGTACCCGGAGTAAACCCACACGGACACGGGGAGGACATGCAGACTCCACACAGAAAGGACCCAGGGATTGAACCCGGGGCCTTCTAGCTGTGAGGCGACAGTGCTACCCACCGAGCCACCGTGTCACCAATAATAATAATAATAATAATAATAATAATAAAATTGTTATTATTATTATTATTATTATTATTATTAAAAAATAAGCGTTATTATAATTAATAACCACTCACAGAATGTACATGAAAGACAGGGTGTGTTTGTGTCTTGGTAAGTATTGTATGTGCAGGAATGTGTGAGAATTCTCATCTGCTTTGAGCCAGCAGGTGTGAGCTGCTAGCCTCAGCATTTTCTCCCAACTGAGACTCACGTTCAGGAGGAAAATCCTTCAAAGCCTCTGCATCGCATTGCACCACCACACACAGATTATTCTCGCCTCAAGAATGCTTTTTTGAGGTAAATCAAACATTTCCCAACCACCTGCTTCACAGAAACAGACCACACAAGTCTTTGAGCAACCGGAACAACACATTTACACCAGAATAAAGTTGCCAACCTTTTAACACACCAGGCATGACTAGCCAATCAAACGCTAAATTTGTTCTGCTTTCCCATGTAATTAAGCTCATTACTTCCACCAAACGATGCCGCAGCCAACATGCTACAGCGTGGAAAATTATAAACACAGGACCAATGTACATGTCTTTAAATGGATGAATGCCAGAGCTTTGACACACACACACTATCTCTCTCCCTCTCTCTCTCTCCTTCTCTCTCTCTCACACACACACAGACACAGACACACGCACTCACAAAAATACATACACACTCATTAGCCATTAGTTTAGTTGCATAAAACACACTGTGAATGCAGAATCAGGGATAAACAGGTGACATAAATGCTGACTGTGTTCCCAAGGACATTTAATAGTGCATAGTGTACTCTACAAGAGGTACAGCACACTACCGCTCCTAATTATACCAGTGATAATGTGATAGGTTTCATTTAAAGTGTTGCTTAGATGATTTTAACTCCAGGTGCACAGACTGCTTTAACTTGTCATGCTTTGTTAGGTTACATTGATGGCAATGTTGCTGCTGCAAAAAAAAAGAAAATAAAAAAGCTGAAAGTATGCAAATAAATGACATTTTTAATAAAGATCAATTTAAAAAGGTGGTGCAACCAAACAACTGGTTAAAAGTAGAATCTTATTCCTTAAATAACCTCAAATGTACACTAAATTACAGTCACAGTGTTCTTTTTCACTTTCAGCTACATAAATGTACATTTTGTTATTTTAAATCTTATATTTAATATTGTTATGATTTTGTATTTGTTTAATACACCTGTATTACTTTACTGTTATAAATGAATGCTTGGCATACAGATAAATAACATAAAATTTAAAAATCTCTCAAATTCATGATGTGTTATAAAAATCTTTTGTAAAACTAAACACAACTTATTCACAACTTGTTCACACTTATAATTGTTGCCCAGAAAGTAAATAACAACTTTTATTTGTTACTCTTACAAACCATAAACTGGAAAACAGTTAAAATATATGTATCCCAGTTGAGATTGAAACTAGAACGGTGTGCACACTTGATCAGCCTTGCACTTAGCTGCTAACATTCAAGACACACACAATTTCAGCTCTTACACTGAAAGCTTTGGTCTTGTGGAAATGTCTCTTTAAAACATGCCATGTTGTCTTTAGTGGCAGTGTAGTCATCAGTGCTCAGAGAAGCTCTGACTTGGCACAGTCATTTCAGCTGATTAGGGAGAACCACGTCAGGTAGTGTCACACTGTTTACTGCCTCAGCCCTTTATTTGTACCAGTGCCCAGTTCCTGTACTGCATAAACAAATAGACACACATGGATCCTTACAATCTGATATATAGATGCACACACACACACACACACACACACACACACACACACATACACAACCAAGAACATACAGTCATAGCTAATAAAATCATACAAATGCAAAAAAATGACCATTAATACAATAAGCTCATGTTTGTGGCCTTGGTTCCTGACTGCAGGCAGAGCATGCATGCAGCAGATAAAGTAGCAGGCAGGCTGTCAGGCCTTTTCCTCTTCTTCAGCTCTGAACTAAAAGTGAACTCGGCTTTGCTATATATAAATACAGCTTTGCAGCCAATCAGTGGCGTGGCTCCAGGGCATCATCTCGCTGCGCTGACTTTCCCATTACGATAATGCGAATCTCTCGCTCAGCCACATAATACTGGCAAGCGTGGATAAAATACTGTCTCCCCTCCGCTGTCTCGGCCCGCTCTTGCCACACACAATGAGAGAAAGCCTGTGCATACTAATGAATGAGCCGCAGGACCTACAGCACCTGCAGTATGCAGGAGTGGCCTGTAGGGGGCAGGCGTTCAAGGAACTACAAGCTTTATATGGTTGTATATCATGCTTTTTCCTCAGGGTACAGGGGAACAGGATTAAAAGGTGTGTCTAAATATGCAGCTTCCTAGACATGTTGACAGTTCCTACATTACTATGACTGAATTCAACCAATTTGGATTGTTTCCAGCTTGGTATATATGTATATATATGATATGTGTGTATATACTGTGTGTGTGTGTGTATATACAGTACTGAGCAAACGTTTTAGGCAGGTGTGTGGGAAAAAATGCTGTACACTAAGAATGCTTTCAAAAATAAGTGGGAAGTGTTAATAGTTTATTTTCATTTCATGAACAGAAGAGAAATCTAAATCAAATCAATATTTGGTGTGACCCTTTGCCTGCAAAACAGCATCAATTCTTCTAGGTAAACTTGCACACGGTTTTTGAATGAACTCGGCTGGTAGGTTGTTCCAAACATCTTGGAGAACTAATTACAGCTCTTCTGTGGATGGAGGCTTCTTCAAATTCTTCTGTCTGTTCATGTAATCCCAGACTCGATGATTTTGAGATCAGGGCTCTGTGGGGGCCATACCATCACTTCAAGGACTTCTTGTTCTTCTTGATGCTGAAGACATTAGCTGTATTTTTGGGGTCATTGACCTGCTGCAGAATAAATTTGGGGACAATCATACGCCTCCCTGGTGGTACTGCATGATAAGTATCTGCCTATATTTCTCAGAACTGAGGACACCATTAATCCTGACCAAATCTCCAACTCCATTTGCAGAAATGCAGTCCCAAACCTGCAAGGAACCTACACCATGCTGCACTGTTGCCTGCAGACACTCTGAGCTGATGAGAGCTGGACATCTTCCGATTTTGAAGGGCAATAAGCTTGATGCGTTTGTCATTTGCTGCATTAATCTGCATTAAATCCTCAATGTTGCCCGTGTATTTGTGCTTCTTCAAAACATCTTGATCTTTACATCTTGAAACCCCAGGCTGCTTTGAACTCTTTGTCTGGGAGAGCCCTTGCTGATGTAGTATAACTACCT
Source organism: Leptodoras praelongus (assembly GCA_028564905.1). Taxonomy (NCBI): domain Eukaryota; kingdom Metazoa; phylum Chordata; class Actinopteri; order Siluriformes; family Doradidae; genus Leptodoras; species Leptodoras praelongus. The sequence goes on along the minus strand of JAOTRJ010000043.1, from coordinate 16,553,333 downwards.
TGTGTCTTGTTGCTGTGCCCAGTCTTGCCATGGTCTATGCCCTGTGACATGAAACTGTATTCCACAGCCTCACCTTGGTAGCAGAGTTTGGCTGTTCCTCACCCAGGTTTAAGCTCATACACAGCTGTTTATGTTTCAGTTAATGACTGTGTTTCAACCTACATGTGAAATTGATGATCATTAGCACCTGTTTGGTATATTTGGTTGATATATATATATATATATAATAGTTTTAATTTATATGACACAATTAAAACACATTTGGAGTTAAACCAAAAAAATAAAATACAGTTTGCCTATATCACAATTGTACAAAAAGCACTAACAAGAACTGCAGCACTTATAGCTAGTGTAATATATTCCAAATTCATAATATATATAGTAAAGTAATGAGAATTTTTGTACTTTATTTATTTAAAAATTTACAAGTCAATATTATCATCTTGTGAGCACACACAAGACTCCTATCACCTCTGCCATTCTAGGTAGCAGTGCTTGAAATCGTCCACTGTGAGGGTGTTTAGAGTCTTGGTTGTGGTTCTATGGGTGTTCTTTAATGTGCCTTAATGTTCTTTAAGCGGTGGCTTTCAAATGAATTCTTTATGGATGATGTCTTTAGAATCCAAAAAAAAACAAAGAACAGTGACTTGATTTTTTGCAAGCTTTCTTTGGGTGAGGTGATGTCATCATGTGCCATTCGGCTCTCTTCTTAAATGATGCAACATTTGCTCCAAACTTGCTTGTATTGGTCCAAACATGGGGCACTTCAACAGGGTTTCACAAAAGCAAATGTCTGGGCACTGTGAAGGCTAGAATGTAACTGAAACGTTTTATCTGAGATCCCACTCTAACTGACCTTGAACTACCATCCCCATGCATTATTTTCCAGAGACACACACAT